>JAGFPH010002347.1:72657-91573 GCA_018207615.1 Philaenus spumarius | reverse complement strand
TATTGGAGAGTTTACATTGATTGACTTCAAGCCAACTTTCTGTGGATCAGAACGTTATGAGACTGTTGTTGTATATAACATGGCTTCTACAGGCAGCTTATTTGTTGCGTTAGCAGAAATTAGTAATGAGAAATTGGTGAGTAAAATAATAATTTAAAAAATTATTTGCAGCAAACACAAATTTGAATCAGCCCTGAACAAGTATAAATATACTTTGATATCCAATTATTTGATAAAGATAGTAATACCTATGTGTTGGAGTTTGGTATATTATATAAAAGAAAGATATAGATTTTTTCTACTTTTGGGAGAACACATAAAGAGAAATGTAGCAAAGGTATGCTGAAAGGCGATCGGATCTTCATGGGGACTTCGACTCCAGATGATGACCTGGCTCTACGCTATTAGAATACAACCATCTTTAACATTTGCCTTTTTGGTCTGGTGGCCCGCTACTATGAATGCGTGGGAACTCGACAAAGTATAGTGAATGCCTATCTCGCAGTCATGGGGGTCATAAGAACTACTCCTACAGCAAATATGGAAATCTTATAGGATCTCTCACCTCAAAAAGGGTAAGAAAAAATTTTCATTCGGAACACGTACACAGATAGAGAGAGATGGTGAAGAGTGAGATACACATGACTTCATTGATGGCCTGGTTGCGACTGTGCGAGCCAACTACAGTAAAGTCTCTCACGTTGTCCCTCAGCTAGGAATCGAAATGGAACAACTTGGGAGCACCAGTCACCCTTTTGCCAGCATCATGGCACGCCTTTGATGTTCAGCGAGCTCTGAGAATGAGAGACTACAAATAAGAGACCGATGATTCAGAGTCGAGGCGGACGAAAACTTTAAAAACCAGGGATGCTTAAACTTTTATATTATTAACTTTTTCTGCATGAAACATTTTATAACATAATGATGAGATTATTTTAATCAAAATAAGACAAAACATGATATAATTTGGACCACACTTTTAATAATTAATACATATCGAATAACTCATTTAATTTCACGATTAATTAATTAAAAAATAAATATCCCAAATGAGATCACAACACGGAATACATACAAACAGTGGTTGTACACTGACAAACACCGTCATAAATACAAGGTCGAAAGGCGCCTCGGCAGAGGAAAGTATCCAAATGTGCAATAGCCTATGTTGCAGGTACCTAAACACTGGCCGTACGGCGATTTACCCGGTACATGCTACCTCTCGCAAACACTGTCAAAAAGTGGCTGGTCGCTTTGACGTTGACATGGTGATGTTGTTTAGTTTTGTCAACATCAGTGTCTGTGTTGCGCGTTGTGTTCTCGTAATAAACTTGTTTGTGTTTAATTGTTTCTGTATAAGAAAAGTCATTTCTTGATATACAGAAAATGTGTTTAGGTTTAGAGTCTTTTACGGAGGATTTAAATTTCTGATAAAGCCTATTGACTAAATAAGAGAAATTTTGAGAAGTTTTTGCTTAAAATAGTATTGTCTCTAAAATTTCCTATGTGCTATATACAAGTACCAAAATAGTTGCATATAGGCCTATAACATGTGTACTTTTCTTATAAAAAAAACATATCTGCATCCTCAAACTCACCAAAGATACGTAAAGTAGGTTTTTTAGAAGTGAAAATTTCAATAATTTTGTGGACCCTCCCCTTTCCGTCACTTTCGGCAGCGTTCCGGTACTGGAAAAATTACGAGTAAACCCCTGGTTATTTGATATCAACAAAGCACTTCATTGCATTTTAAAAATATGCTTTTAAGAAATACCGGTACTGTATTGTTACTAGGCTATGTGTGAGGTTTTAAATCGTATGACATCGTTCAACAATCTTGAATGGTAGAGGAAAACCCCTTATATTTACACAATAAAATACCTTATATAAAATTATAATAAAGTTTAAATAGTCGAAGCAAATGAACTACACAAACTAAATAAAATATTCGAGTAACTCATTCAAGTTATCAGAATAAAACTGTAATTATTTACCAAATATACGTATTAGTTTGATATAAAATTAACTCTAATAAAGTCTGTAATACAACAAAACTTTAGATTAACAGTTACCATAAATATGTCCTTTATTTTAAAGTACACAATGAAATTATAAATTAAATGTGATAAAACACGACATCGACTGTCTACTGAGATGTTGAAGAAACAACTTGTTCATTACAGGGGCGTATTTACGGTGGGGGGGGGGGACGAAGGGAACCGGACCCCAAGGAAAAATGACGAAAAGGGAGGGAAAGAAGCACTTACAAATCAACTGAATGAACAATTTGTTAGTCATAAGAAGATTCTTTCATCTTTTGAGAATTTGATTGATACATCCAAGGAAGAGATCCACATTGATAATCTTTTTGGTCAATAAGGAGAGAAACTTGATGCTATTGACGAAACCCAATTGAACGGAGAAGTAAAAGTATGGCATTAAATCTTGAAAAGAATTAACTCTGAGAGAACGGAGACTTTCAAAAAGGATGGTAAACCCTTCAAAAAGATAAATGCCATCGAAGCCCTTGCACGGTGCAATAAAGAAATGTTCCCTTCTGTTCACAAGTTATTGCAAATAATGGCTACCCTTCCAGTGACCTCTTGTAGTCTGGAAAAACCATTTTCTACTTTAAAATAATTAAAGAGCTATTGAGAAATACGACTAGTGAAATAAGACTTAATGGGCTCTCTTTGCTCTACATCCATAAAGTCATTGCTGTGACCCCGGACGAAGTTTTAAACGAAATGGCGAAAAAATCCAGAAGAATTCAACTTTAGCTTGGAAAAAACTATTGTGCTCATGAATTTATTGTTATGATTTATCGTGTTGACATCTAGTTTTTGTAATTTTACGTTTTCAATCATTGTGATATTAAACTTATTCTATGAAAAAACGTTTTTTAATTTAATTTTACCTTACCCAATGATTGAAATAGAATTAAATTAGGCTATGTTCTAATTAGTTGTATTCAAATGAATCTAAACAACAAACCTATTTAACAAATTGAATTTAAATTTCATAAATAAGTGTTTTCAATGTAGTAGATTCATAACAATAAAAACTAAGCTAAAGCAAATTAAATTTGTAACCATGCATTTTAAGATTAATTGTATGTTTGTAAAAGTATTGCTTAGCTCGTAAAAAATCGTTAAAATGCGGTTTTATACGTTAAAAATTCAAAATTCCATATCCCAGACCCCCTGGTGTTCTATGCCCTTTATTAGTTGGTCCCCTCGCAGAGACAAACCCTGGACGCGCCACTAAAATACTTTATGCTAGTTCATTAATACTTTATATATATCAGAATGAGAGCTTTAAGGGGGAAAATTTTGTGAGTCCTTCAATCAGTGGAGTACTGAACTACAATCTTTCTCATATCGCAGGATGTAATGAAAGAAAACAAGTGAGCCCTTTATTTGGTGAACTGCAATCTTGTGGATCTCTGAAGTACTTCATTCTGCTCGGTTGAGAACTGAGCGGATCTTCTGAACGGCTCCTTAATGAGTTACGCAAGTCTAGTCACCACCAGTGTTTTACGAGAGGCCATAGGCACCACCAGAAAGAATAATGAAGCTAAAATATGATGATACTGACAACTGATGCGTGTGTGTAGGAATGTACCTTAAGTTTTATATACAAAACAGTTTCCTTTCAGTGCTTGGTCAGGCCCTACTACACAACCATCAGGCTTTCATTTTTGAATTGGCTTTAAAACAAATGTTAATTTTTTACAGGTTCCTATTGAAGAAGCTCGTGAAACACATCCAAATTTTAGAATGTTCTCCATTAAGCCAAACGGAGGAAAGATTAATCCATATGAGGGAAGAATATTTACTATAAGGTACGCATTTGAAAACTGTAAAGTTTAAAGAGAGTTGTAGGATGTATCATCTTAAAGTTCTTGAGTTTTTGTGGCAAGTATAAATAAAATGTTTCAAACAAAATGTATGTCAACTTAAAATAGTTTTAATTTGTTCATTTAAAAACTTGATTTATTTGTATTTACTTCATTGGACTGGATGTATTTAATAAATACCCTTATTTTGCGTTGAAAACTGCTCGCAGTCAAGTTTTTCGTTTTTTCAAATGATGACACATGTTTTGTCTACTATTCAGGCATTGTCAAATCCGTTATAATTGATATGAAACGATTGTATTAACTTTATTTTGTGTTAAATACTGCTCGCAGTGCTGATTTTTCTTCTTTATTTATTTAAATGATGTCGCACATTTCGTTTACTATTCAGGCCTTGTTGAATCGGTTATAATTCATATGAAATGATTGCATTCATGAACTCGTACTTTAAACTCTATAGCAGTTCACAACAAACTTGGACTACCGGAACTACCTGTTCCGTAATATCAAAAATAATGATATAAAAACTTTCTCTGGAGTGGTAAGAACCATTTTAACTATCCTCAAACAAGAAAGAAATTAAAAGTAGCGTGGCCTGGCAACAAACAAAAATGTAATCAGTTGTTCTAAAAGCCAACCACAGCTGCTTCAATATCAGTAACCTTTATTTTGGCGCATACTGTACAAAGGTACCTATGTAAATATTTCTACATTTTTTATCGTTTTCCAAGCAATACTTTAGCACCCTCTCACAAGGTACCTGAAACTTTAACCAAAATCCAGCCAACAATGCAGTATCAAAGACTTGCAGCATTAAACCGTACTTGTTTGGTTTATCTACTGTACTTGTTATTTGAAAGAGCATCCTAGGAAGGAGTTCTTTGCATTAGTTGATTATAAATGTTATGTACAGCCTCACCCCTTGGCGGCATAATGGTATGCTGGGTGGAAGATTGAGAATATTAACGTGGTAGGTTTTTACTAATTTGATATCAAGTAAATTGTTGAATAAATTATAAAATTATCTCTGCTAGTTCTACAACAAGGAATATTATTAGCTGTTAAAAGATTTTTCTGAACATCTACATTGTGTAGCAAACGTGTGAAGGCTTGGAATGTGCTGAATTGTTAAGCTATCAAGAGAAGCCATTGATTAGAGAATCCGTGTGGGTATCATATGTGTGAGTGTTACTCAAAATTTGTAATATTTCAATTTGTAGGGAGATTAAATAACAGTTTTATAATTTTGAAACTAGATTATTTAATATACAAATGTCGTATGCTATGCCGATATTTAAAAACAGGTTATTATTTAGTTCATATTATTGATTAGTATTTTTGTATTTGTTGTCAGTTTTGCTCCCATATCGGAATCAAGACGAAAACTTGGATGGAAGCATGCAGATCATATGGATAGCTACTTGTGCGCCATTAAAATAATGCGTCTTGAAGCTGATGACTATAATGCAAGACCTAATACGGAAAGTAATTCATTTGCATAACTTTCCTACACAATTTATGTGAATTTACTCAGTAATAAGTTGTTTTAAAATTAGACTAACTAGAAATTATCATAATGTAGAACTCTAACAGTATCGTTAATTATTTATTGTTATAGTATGTATTGCGTTCAACATATAGAATTAAAGACAAACATCAACATAGATAAACATTTTTGTAACACTAAATTTGTGAAGGACGTTTAAAATTTTAACTATGGTGAAGTTATACTAACTAAAATATTCTTTTTTGCTTTAGTTGTTGGAAGTTATCAGAATAAAGTCGGCAAGAGTGAAGGTCGTTTCGCCTTCATCCCTACCCTTCGTCCAAGTATTGGTGAGTTGCAGTAGTTTATTATTTAAATCCAACATTTTTTGTTACTTTTATATTGCAAAGGTGTCTGTTATGTAGTATACATATTTTAACTGGTATGGATTTTTTAAAACACTAGAAACAGGTCTACCTTTAAAACTTAACTCAGTAATTTAGTTACATGGATCAAGGGTACAGTAGAACTCCAACTATCCGAATCAATGTTTGCAAAATATTAGAAAATTTAAAATCATTCTACGTCAAGGCAACACACTTTACTGGAGATGTTTAAGTGAAATATATTATTACATAACAACTGTATTTATGTATGTATGTACAAAGAACTATTTAATTTATTTCTTTTCATTTAATTACCACCAATTACAGTAGAATCGCTGATTGTCCGAATCGCTTTCAGAAAACAAATTAAGACGGGAATGTACTGCGATTCGCAAAATAATTATTCTGTCTACGCGTGCTATTGCCTTCTCTCGGCGAAGCTATAGTGCAGGCCTCAGGTGTCAAAACGGATGAATACAGTCAAACAGCTTACTTTGACTGAGATGATCAGAAAGCAATGACATGCATTTATGTACGTACGGTTAACATGTAAAAGTGTTAACTTTTCATTTAGTTAATTAAAAGCTCTTTTTATTTAAAAATACAATAGTTTTGTTTCCCCCTTTTTCAACATACATACAGTAATTAATTAACCTTTTCGCGACTAACATACTCTAAATCCTAATTTATGCTCAGCCTAGGTTATTTCAAGCATGGGACAATGCGTCTGGCTTTGTATGCGCAGCGTTAGCGAGAGGTTTGTTTTACTCGTAATTTAGTGAAACAAAGTGAAATATGTTTATAAAATAAGGTTATTTTAACATTTTCAAGTATACAGTTCATTTCTATGATTTATTCTCTACAATTTGTTATAATCAAATTTCATTTTTGGATAAAGCATATATTCCTAATTTATTTTTAAAAATAGGCTTCAACAAAACCTAGTAAACACGGTCTGGCAACATGACTTTATTCTCTCTAATCTTCTACTGTTAACTAGTATCTCCTATTGATAGTGGAAACAGTTCATGGGACAATGCGTCTGGCTTTGTATGCACAGCGTTAGCGAGAGGTTTGTTTTAATTTAGTGAGACAAAGTGAAATATGTTTATAAAATAAGGTTATTTTAACATTTTCAAGTATACAGTTCAATTCTATGATTTATTCTCTACAATTTGTTATAATCAAATTTCATTTTTGGATAAAGCATATATTAATAATTTAGTTTTAAAAATAGTCTTCAACAAAACCTAGTAAACACGGTCTGGCAACATGACTTTATTCTCTCTTATCTTCTACTGTTAACTAGTATCTCCTATCGATAGTGGAAACAGTTCATTTTAAAGCAAATAGATTGTAGCAAATGCCGGTAAAAGAATTATTCAACGTTATTCAAACGTTAACATTATAAAACATTTATACGCGACCGTAGTCTGTGCGGAGAGTTTACTCCAGTCCTGTAAACGTGAAGCAAGTCCCAAACAGGTTAAAATAGACCCTTTTTATTCAAAAAAATCCAACTATCCGAATTTTTGACTATCAAAATGGGGTCTGGTCCCATTTGATTCAGATAATTGGAGTTCTACTGTACTAATTCTTTACTTTTCATTTATTATATTTACATACCCGGTATATGTATGTAGCAATGTTCATCAAAGTTTTTTTTTTCAATGTATGATGTGTAGTTGCCTCAAAACGTAAAGAGACACCCCCTCAGGTAGAACGGACCTCCCTAATCACCTGTAGACAAACAATGCCTTTGTTAGAAGGGGACACCCGGGATAGCCTTCTATTCTAAGAAATTCTGTGTCCCACTATAATTTGCAAACAATTGATACATTAGGCCTACATTATCGAATGACGGCTCATTTTTTCGTCTTACTTAGACGAATAAAAAACAATTTGAATCACAGTTGTAAGACGTACCGTTACTGACATAACAGCGTCCGTGATGTGATGGTGAAAGTTAAGCGACAACCGTTATTTCGGTAACGTATCGTCTTAGATCTTTGATTCAAATGTGTGATTTTAGGAAGGTCCTTTCTACCTGAGGAGGTGTCTCTCTATGTTTTGAGGCAACTATATATATGTATTTTTTTTCTTGATTTCCGAGCTATATCCAACAATCCGAATATTTGAGTATCTGAATCGGGTCCAGTCCCAATTATTTCGGATATGTGTGTGAATGTTGAGGTAATTATTTTATATTGTCTTACTCTCCCTGCAACGTAGAATATTACAAAAAAAATGATTATTTATTACTGTATATTGGGTTAATAGGAATTAACTTTTGATCACAGTAATTTAAACTACTTACCTTGAATAGGTCTGCAGGACATGGTCTTGGGAGAGGTACTTTGTGTATGATGATTGCGCACAGGAAAATTAAATCCTATGAATCATTTTTTAAGAACATTTTAACAATTTTATTAAATAATACTTATATTAAAAACGTATACATGGAAGAACACAGTTCAATGGTTATTGCATAACATTAGAAATGTAAAAAGAAATCAAAAGTTAAGTACGCACAAGCTGGTAAGAGCAGTAAATAAAAACACATAAAAAAGAAATTATACTTCCCAGTTTACTTTTCCCCACTGTTGAACTGTTTCAGTTTAGTTTATTACTAGATTGTACACACAAGCGATGGAGTGTCTAGTGAGCATGAGTGAATAAAAATGCCTTTATTTTGAGTGAGATTAGGATTATAAAGTTCTCTCTTCCATCTAACCCATTACAAAATATTATCAATACGACAAGATTTCTAATTGTTTTACTAAAAAAAATAATGGCAATACTTTGCTTAGATGTGATACCGTACTTATGTTTGCTTTGATAAAGTCAGCCCTTCTTTTTGTTCTAGAAGCCAAACCAAGGTGAATCCTATTACGCTGTAACTGTAAAACAGAACACAGTTTCCGAAGATATAAAGTTTATTTTTATAATGATATTAATCTTCCAACTGTTGCAATACGACAAGATTTCTAATTGTTTTATAAGGAAATTAATGGCGATAATTTGCTGAGATATGAGACACAAGTCTGCCTCCTTCAAGGCTTTTATAAAGTCAGCCCTTCTTTTTATTTTAGAAGCCAAAACAAGGCAGATGTTATTGCGCTGTAACTGTAAACAACTCTATAGTTCTCCACGGTCTATTATTGTCAGGCCTTCTGGGTCCTCTGTAATTCTCCACTTGAATATATAGTAACCTTTGGTTTTTTTAATTTCTTGCAAATAGCTATTGACTTTTCATTAATAAATATTATTTCTGTTCATGATAAACATTTTGCATATACAGTAGAGCGTCGAAAATCCGAACTAATTGGGACCGAGGGGGGTTCGGATTATCAATTTGTTCGGATTTTTGAAAATAACCAAGAAAATACCATTTAGGCTAAAATATAATATATGCCCTTCAATTGATTAAAGTGGTCAAACAGTACAAGCAGTAGGCCTAATGTAATTACAATACAGTATGTAAGACTACTTACGTATTATGATTTAGAAGAACCTGCACGTACACAGTAGGGCCAACATGATTATACTTGTAACTCTCAATTACAGTACAGTACTTAATTAAAGGTTCACTTGTACATTATAGTTAACACAAACGAAAAATCAAACAAAATACTGTATAGTACACTACTGTATGTACGACATACTGTTATTACACAAAGAGAAGTGAATGAACTTTCTGTATGTTTACTGCTAGCGATAAAGCAGCTTATTAGCGTGACAGTGAAAATACTGACAGCTAGTCTGTTGAGAGGGCGAGTGAGAGCAGGTATTAAGAAGTGTTTAAAAAGAGATAATAATGTCAAACTGCGATGAAGATTTTTGTGAAATTTTTAACGACGCAATAATTGGAATTTGCGAAAACGAAAACGAAATTTTTGCAGGGGCTGCCTTGGAATGCGTTCGGATTTTTGACGTTTCGGATTATTGACGTTCGGATTATCGACGTTCTACTGTAAATATTTGGTTAATTATTATGTCATGTCTTATTTCACCTTTATCAAAATCCTTTTTAAATAAACTTTTAAATTTTATTTACTTTTCCTTATTTATAAATTACACACATTACAAGATCAAGGATTCAAGATTTTGGTTTGACTCTGGGTAAAGACTATGAATCTGTGTTATTTGGAAAAAGGTGATTTCAGGCGACAGTATGATGGTGCTTATTGCCTAAAAAAATATGATTTCTGTTTAATCCGGATTTTTGTAAATCTCCACTGGGTCTTTGTGGTAATAAAAATGAATTACAGGGGCCATTAATATTACAGATGAAAATATGCCTCAACCACCGATCAAAGATGCTCTTCTTGATAACACTGTATCAGTGAGATTATGTGTGCATGGAGAATCTGAGGTACCTAAGCTGATGATGAATCCAGAGACTTTGTACTTCAATGAGATGCAAGTTAACTCTAGGTAAAACTGTCATTAGTTAGTTAAAAATAAGACTGTGTTTTAAAAAAAAACATAGAGTTCCATTTCATTTATTTGTGCCGTTAATATGGTGATATTAAAGTATTTCCATAAATATACTCAACATAGGAGTAAACAGGGGGGTTTTGGGGGTTATAACCACCCCCCTTACGGTCATCCTGGTTACGTTTATGATACTCAACATAAATATAATGTATGCCTGAATTTGTAAATTATTTGAATTTTTACAGAGTGTGAGGTTTTTAAACTCACACTTGCCCAGTTTTATTAATTCTAGAACTTCTGTTTTTTATATTTTTGTTCTAATAAACATGTTTTTTTTCAGTGGTTCACAAACTATCCGACTAACCAACTGTTCTACAAGCTTGCCTTTAGCTTTCAAATACGTTAAGATAAGCGGAGTGTCACTGGAACCGAAATTTGCTCATATGAAACCATCTATGAGCTTGGATGTTAAAGTCACTGTTGTTATACGCACATCAGGTAATTAAAATATGCGTACTACTTTTGTCTCTTTCCATGGTATTAAATCTTAAACATGTCTTATTATATTTCACGCATTTCTTTTTATGTATCCACGCTTAAATGATTAAAATACAACTTACGGAATGGGCCAAAATAAACAATACTGAAAATAAACCAGCTGAAGTTGGCTTTTAGAACAGATTGTTGATTGTTGCCAGGCCACGTTGCTTACTATTACTTTTTGTTTGTTATTAATTAATGCTGTAATAGTTCTTACACCTCCAGAAAAAGTTTAAATCGTCGAGTATTATTTTTGCTCGATAGAACAGGTTGTTCCAGTGTTTCTAGTTTGATGCGAACTGCTGTGGAGTTTCAAGAACAATTTCACAAAAAAAATTATTTCACCTGCCAAGTAAAGCCAAAGTAGAGATAAGTGTTGTTGGCAAGTTCTGGCGTACGGGCTAGCGTACACCGTTTAGACAATTAAAAAACAGTCACCATGAGTGGAAACAACAAGTCCTGCAGTGTACAAAAAGAAGTCTTCACCAGACATCTTTGAAAATGAACATCAGTAATACGATTTGGAGAAGAATGTTTAAAAAATTTGATGGATTCCTGCATAGAATACAAAATACTTTTAAATATATTGGACAAGCAATACAGCATAGTTTATTGCACATCAATGGTAGCAATGTACTATGGAAAACCTGGCATCCTACAAAATATATGGTTTTCAGATGAAAGTACATAATATAACGGTTTCATCAATGAGAAAACAACACATTTTTGGGATTTCAACGACATGACGATGTCATAGAGATCATCATAGTGAACGTGGAATAGTATGATGCGCAGTGTACGGGACGGTATTTTGTTGAAGATGATAATGGGAATGCTGTACTCTAAACCAGGTACATTACAGAGATAACTTCCTTCAACCTTTTCCAAGAGATTTGAACATGTTTTGTTGTGCTAGCAATTGACTTTTGGTTCCCAGTAGTTCCAGCAAGATGGTGCCAATGTAGCCACTACTGCTTTACTTAAAAAAAAGTTTGGCAACCGACTATTTCCCCTAGGAACAAACTTCCCATACCCATCAAACTCTCCCAACCTTTTGCTTATGTGTAAAGGCCCGCGCACACCGAACGCGGGAAGCGGGAGCGATGTGAATTTAGTTCTAGGAAGTTCCCGCGCGGGACTGTAAAACAATGGCAGGATATGAGAGGGTGCACACCACCTCAAATCGTTCGCGCGGGATCGATCCGCAGTGTCATCCCGCCTGGTTCGCATAGAGCGGGAACCGTACAGTCACTAGTCACACAACAGGTGTCTACTCGTACTCGGTAGGCAGTGCTTTGTGCCTTGATTGTCTAGACGTGTGTTTAGAGTGCTTATAACTGGGAGTAATTAACAGAAATGTTATTAGAGTGTGTGTACACGTATCCAGTCCTTTATGACTTAAACAATAAGGACTACAATTTTATTTATTTTTGAATTTAATTTTTAGCAAATTAATGCCGATATTGTTTTTTGTGTAGTAGCCTCTCACCTTATCTCTTTTATATTCACAACCTGCAGTAGTATTTCAAATTTATGGGTTTAAAATGTGTTTTAGTTTGATGTTTTACATTTATTTGTTACTAAATATTCAGATTTTGTATTATTGTTTTTATTTGGTCAATGTGTGTATTTTGTTGTTCATATAGTTTTGGATCTTTTAACTTTGTAATTTAGTATAATTTAATCTATTAAAGTTGCCTACCTGGCGGACGACCTTTAAATGGTCATGCCATAAAGTGTGATATTATTTTTTTTCTGTAGTTATTAGTTTTGTTTCTTTATATGTATTATAAATATTTGGATATTGTTATTTTGTTTCTTTCATTGTGTAAATAGTATTTTTGTAAACTTGAAAAATGTTTGTAATAATAAACACACTTTTATTTTTTATTATTTTATTTTATTATTAATAAGGACTACAAAAACATCAAAAAGAAAGACCGGATGTAAATGTAAAACCTTTTTTCATCCATTCGGAGATGCGACATCAGGGTGTGATATTCCCCATACTGTTGTCTTTCCTTATTTATAGCGTGTACACACGTCTTCTTACAAATTTTATTCTCAGCCAAGGCGAACAGCAACAAACTCTCTTCTTCATCAGATGACATGGCGAGCGACGAACGATGAGAAGGTAAGTACTACTGACCACAACACTGTCACCTTACCAACTGAGTTCGCCACAAAACTTCCCGCATTGCGTGTGCGCCACTAAATTTCTCGCGACTAAATTTCTAGGAACTAGAAAATTCGTGTTGCTCCCGCTTCCCGCGTTTGGTGTGCGCGGGCCTTAAAGGGAATTATTAAGGAAATATCTTCCGAAATGAGCTACCGATTTCCATAGCACAGTTTCATGAACTTAGAGATGTTAGAAACATGGAAAACCCCTTTCCACCAACATGTTGGAAGATCTGCAACAATGCTTCGAGAGTTGCCTAAAACTTATTGCAGGACTGATAGTACATGTGTAGGTTAAAAACTTAAGTTTTCAGCTTCCTTTTCCTTTGTATGTTTATCTAACATGTATGTTACTTTGTTTTTTTTTGTATGTAGTTAAAAATAAAACATTTAAACCTATATTACAATTTTAGGATTGTTTATTTTGGCACATAATGAACTTCCCTCGACTACTTACACTCTTGTCCCAGCTTTGTTTCCCCTTTAGTCCCATGGAATATCCTTCAATGACAGTGATGATTTTTTTCAATTTCATCAATGCTGTTAACCCTTAAAGCGCTAAGCTAAAATATGGGCTACCGCTCATTTACAAAAAAAATAAAAAAATAATATTTTCTCAATGTTCTTTTTAAATTTAGATTCTTAGGGTTAAATAGTACACATAAAAAATATCCAACTAATTTTAAACTTTAAAAAAATATTTTTTACAAATTAAAAAAGTAAACCAAACTTTGCAAAATTTACAATAAGCCTCTTCAAAAACAAAATACATACAAGCAATACTTTTACTAGTCAAAAAATAAAATAATTACCGTACTAAATTCTTACATATAAAAAGAAAACTAAATAAATAATAATAAACATATCTTACAAAGAGATTGCACACAAGAATACATTTTATATAGGCTACAGAAATCGAAAAACATAAAGAAGGAATGTAGTAATTCTTGTTGCCTAAAAATAAAAATTTACTAAATTGATTGTTGTTTCATCAATATTACACATAAAAGTCACACTCATATTCATTTTCAGTAAAACTTTGGAATAAATATCATTAAACTCACAGTACAAATACAACAAACAGCTGAATGAAACAGTTTGCGTCTATAGGCGTAAGCCGCGCTCAGAACACAAGCGATAGTAGATTAATTTGCTTTGGCGACAGAACACAGAGCGATAAGAAGTCACAGACTCTGCTTATATTTTTTATTTGGTTTAAACATACTCAAAGAACATCAATCGATATTCTATTTAAGTTTCGTGAACTATGGGATCATCTAAGCATGTTTTTGTGCTTTTGCGTCTAAAGGCGTTAACCGCGTTTAGAGAATGGGTCGTGTCGCGTATAAAGGCGCTAGCCGCCCGTTAAGGGTTAAAATTGCGTCCTTGTAGCACTGATTTTAATTTTGGGAACAAGGTAGTCACAAAGGTCAATGTCTGTGGTAGGACAGTCGTCTCTATTTTAGGATATAACTCGCAATGTTTTTGTTAATCGTTTTCAAAATGACTTTCTAGAAATGATGGTTACCGTTTGACCTTGAGGCACATTTCCAATGAAATAGAAAAAAACTGTGAGCATTACCTTGAAAGAGGATCAAGAGTGTCTGCCAACCTTCTATGATGACTGAACTTTTGCGTCAATGCAATTGGCATAAACCCAGCTCTTGTCTCCTATCATGATTCTTTGAATTAATGTTTAATCATCGTTGGCTTGTTTAAGGAGTTTTTGGAAAACGTTCAAACGATGCTACTTTTGCCCTTCAATCATCAAATTAGGAACAGACTGTACTGCAACTCGATGAATGTTCTATTTTTCTGTTTAAACTTCATGACCCAGTAGAGATTCCAACCTCTTCTGGTAGTTTTCTGACTGGTATACGGTTGGCACGAACCAGATCCTTAATTTTTGAATGAGAGTGTCATCAGTTGCGGTTGAAGGCCTTCCTGGTGGAGGGTCGAAGTGGTTGATTGACAACCACTTTTAAATCGAGTAAACCAATCATAACACTGGGTGCCAAAAAGAACATCACTGCCGCAAGCTTGCTCCGATAGTTGAAACGATTCTGTAGATGTTTTCCTCACTTTTATGTGAAATTTGATCTGATAAATCAGATAGTTGTATTGAATCATGTTGTTCTCAAAAAGCAGTAACTCAGACTAAAAAATATCTTTTTAAATCAATATGTTGCTCTGTTGCTGAGTAATTAAAAAAGTTCTGAGTGTTTTATTTTATAGTCTTTTTACTCACCTAGTAGTATAGAGCCTAGATTAATATTCTTTGGCTACCTACATTAAAATTTGTCTCTATAACTTCTTACTTAAGATCTCTTTTCTGGAAAAATTCTCAATCATTTTTCAGTTAATCTGTTTTAATAAGACTATACCATGAAAGATTTATTAATAGTTGTTTTAAATGTTACAGCTAATAAGGTAATGAAAGTAAAACTAGAAATACTTACATACGCCAATTTGACAGATAAAACTACATTGAAGACAGTTGATTGCGTAAAGTTTCTTATAATAACCAAGGATTCTAGCCATCCAGTTGTGGTGCCTAAACCACGGATTAACCCAGGTTTGACTCTTTTGTACAAGTAATTATTTTACTTGTTGTGCATCTATTTTAACAGAGTAAAAACTGCATTTAGTTGGTCCCGGCAAGGCTATTTAGTTGTCGACATATTTCTAATCTGCATATCAGGTCCTAAATGCCCTTTTTCGGTCTAGCCACCATTTTTTGTTTTACAAAATAAATTTGATCTCTAGACGGTGTAACCAATTGAAATCAAACTTGACATAGCTTTTACTTCTGCCATCTTATTCCAATATTATGTTTAAAAGTGGCTGCTATTTAAAAGTTTTAAATGAGAATAACTCAAAAACAAAATTCTTATAAAAAATGGCAAGAGTAAATTTTTGTAGCCTGTTTAATTTCCTATCAAGTAGGGTTACTATTAAGAGTATTAAACAAAGGGTAACAGTAGAACAGCGTACATTAGTTTGACGAGTTCAAGATCCATAGCAACAAAGATTAGGCAATAATTAATTTGCATTACTTATTAATTAATAGGTCACTGTTATAATACTGTCATCCTTATTTGAAAGTTTTGCCAAAATATAGCTGTGTGACACGTTTACCAGACAAGTCTAGACTGCATCCAGATATTTTGACCAAAATTAACTATGCTCGTCTGTATAGATGTTGTTGTATTATGTTATATCTTAAGTGTTTTTATATATCTTTATGGCCACCTTTATTGAGGGAATTGACAGAATGTGTAGCCTAAAGATTAAACTATAGTGTTAGAAACCGCAGTAACTTTTACGAGGTGTGTAATAGACCAAAAGACAGTTCAAAATAGGTAAAAACCTCATTATATATTAACATGTTGTACAGAGGTTAAACTACAGCAACAATACTTTAATTTATTTATATTATTTTTAGGTATCTCTCCTTTAATAACACATGAAGTTGGGTTTCTTGTTGACGATGTAACTTTTGCAAGTGATGTTAAGAAACCAAGGAACGCAATGGTTGGGGCTGAGAAAAATGTTGAGTCATTACCTTGGATAAAATCTAAAGCTATTGTGGCGTTTCCAAATGACATGCCCAAGACACTTCGTCGTAGAGAGACTACACAATACGCCAAGTAAGACCTATTTAAATTGTTACAGTTTATATGCATATTATTTGGAATTTTGAAAAAACTAACAATTCAAATAATAACTTTAAAAAAATTGTATTTTGTATAATTTGTTAAGAGTAAATTGAGTTCATGACGGTCTAATATGGTTACAGCCAGGGGTGGATCCAGGGAGGGGGCGGCTGCCCCGGGCCCCGTGCAATAGAAAAATTAAATAAATGACTTATACATGACAGACAAATTTATAGTTCATATTGAAGATTGCACGTGAGGACTCGCACTATATACAAATATTAAATATTAGAGATATAAAATACAGTCAAATTTAAAATACGTGGTAGAGCCTATCACTTATTAAAACCTAATATAGTACTTTTAATATAGCATGTATCAGTTTCATACTAGTAGGCCTATATACTCTATAATGTAACCTTAATTTTTGTATAACTAAGTTTACCTTTTATCCGTCGTGTAACTTCATTCAGCGTATGTCTATGACACGTTTCGAAACATGTTTCATATCATAAAATATTAAACATTAAAATGTTCACATTACATAAAACACAAACAAATTAAACTCACAACACAAAACACACAACTGTGACATGTAATTCGGGTAGACGTCTACTTTGCTTCACGATCGAACGACTATTGACTAAATTCAGTGTTCAGTTGATTAGAGTCTGAGATTCTTATCGCCGAATCGTACAATGTGTTGGAATGAAACTTTAGCTGGTCATTAAGCAATAATTGGTTGTTGTTTAAAGACTTTGTAAATCTCGAATTTCTATATAGCATTCATATATCTACCCTTCACGCAAAACTGAACGCAAAATGGAAACAGATCAAATTAAGCTCGCCATTTAATAGACACCAATCATCAATTTTAATACCAACTTTGAACTTTGTGTTTATTTCATCATTTCATAAAAAAAGTTCCATTAATCATAGGTCTTAAAATGCTCTGTTTTTCCGTCTAGCCGCCATTTTGTTTTGACCTAGTTTGAAAAAATAAATCAAATTATTTCAACAATTAGTTTCAAAATGGTGACATTTAAAAATTTTATAAGAGAATAACTTAAATAATAAAAACTTAGCCGTAAATTAAAAACAATTTACGTTAAGAGTAAATTTTTGTAGCCAGTTTAAATTTCTATCAAATGGTAGAAAATTGATAGATTAATTTGAATGACCAATTAAGTTGGTCTCTATTTTACCATTACCCTTCGTTCGATAAATGTCTGCCATTTTTAAACGAATTATTGAAATCAACAAACTACGTCTTTACATCGGTTAGTACTGTACAAATAGTTGAACTGTTTTAGAGATAACAATTAATTATTATTTAAAACAAAAACAAAATGGCTGTCAGACGGAAATCAGAGTAGTTTAGGACCTATGATTGTAGGATTTGTTTTACTGTAAAAGATGCAATAACATTTTTTAGACACTCATGAGTCAGGAATAAACATTCATCCCACCAAGTGCAAATTCTTTGTGATTATTTTTAGTTTATGTATGAATTCAGTCTTTGAAAAAAGTAAGCTTTACAAAATTTTCATGGTTGGTCCTAGCATAATTGTGTAATTAAAATGGCAGCCACACTAGCGCGTATTGCTAAATTAAAATACATTTCAGTTCTAATCCAGTTATGTTTTCTCAAAATGTTTTAAATTGAATGAATAATAGGTTTGGTAATTACACTTACGTTGGTAATTCCATTAGTTTCTTAGTTAGCCTGTACATAATACCATATACACTTTTAGTCTTTATTTATACTTCTGGTACATAATAATCTCACAGATGATGTGCTTCAGAAATACAATATTTATAGATCCTTATGAGCAAGTATTTGTGTATAGTATCTGTTTTAAAGATAAGTGTTATGTTATTGACAAATCTGTAACGCTCAACTTTAGTCCGCTTCAACTTTGGAGCTGTCAGGATGGCCTCCGAGCTGAAAAGATGGAGTGAAGGTCCACGGGAAAAGAAAAGGTTTCTTTTATTTCAGCTCTAATCGAGTACACCACAAATCCTACTGTCTCTTTATTACACGATTATTTAATAGCCGGAAAAGGGTTCGGAGAGGAATCACTCACGCGGTCTAATCGGCGAGCCTTCTCCGAAGAGACTGCCTGCCCCAAAATACTGCATCGTCATTGATCCCCTCCGGAAATGCCGGAGACGCTTGTTCGGCACTTCTGAGACTAGCTAATCTAATCGTTCTCCCAAGAGACTGACTGTCCCAAAATACTGCATCGTCATTGATCCCCTCCAGAAATGTCAGAGACGCTTGTTCGGCACTTCTGAGACTAGCTAATCTAATCGTTCTCCCTAGAGACTGACTGTCCCAAAATACTGCATCGTCATTGATCCCCTCCGG
>JAGFPH010002347.1:34855-59492 GCA_018207615.1 Philaenus spumarius | reverse complement strand
AAAAAAAAAAAAAAAAAAAAAAAAAAAAAAAAAAAAAAACTGTACAATGTCTTGACTAATATATCTTAATGTTCTTAACATATTTTTTTAACATTCCTTGCACATTTTCTATTTAAATACTTTGTGTGTTTACTCCATTTTAATTGTTTATCAATATTTATTTCATGAAAATTTACAGATGCAATTTGACTATTTTTGTAGTTCTAATACTATAGTTAACTCTTTATTAAGTCTGGTTTGAAATACAAAGAAATACAATCACCGGTGTGGGTTATTTTCAAGAGCATACACAAAAAGTCTTGGGTAGTACGGGTTTAAATTTAATTAAGTTTTGCAAGGATAATCCTGACAAAAATAGCTCCTGTTCCGTCCCACTTGTTTACCCTTTATTTTGCTTTCTTAAAATCAGAGCTACTCTCATTATTGTTTCTATAAAAAAATTAGAAACAATAATTTCCACTTGTAAACATTCTGAATAGAATGTTAAAAAAGTTGTCTCGTAATTAATTTGTTTATGATTTTTCCTCTCTAATGAGACACTACACATTTTATTGTTTAAATAATTAAATTTTAATATTTTAAACCTTAAAAACTTATATTTAACCTACTAATTTTTTTCATAATTAAAAAGAAGTAGAATATAAAATACATAGAATTTGAGTTAGTTTATTAAAGGTATAGATATTTAAATATCCCATATGTTTATTAATTTAAATTCTAAGAATTAGAAATTATGTTATTTCAAAATACACTGAAATAACACTGAAATAACAACAAGCAAATAATACTTTTTTGTGTACTCTTGCTTTGGTATCAGCTAAAGTTTTATTTCTTAACAGAAGTATTAATTGTGTCATAAATGAGTACCATTCGTTTGACATCGGGGTCACCGCAGATGTAGTATCTAAGTCGCTCAGATTATCTGCTGATGGTGTGGAGTTCAAGATGGTGGAACATCCCTTTCATCCACATTTCCTCACTGTAGAAGTACAAAGTTTCCTCAATACAGCTGTCAGTTTCTCGTGGTTGGTCCCTGTAGAATCACCATACCAGATGGAACCTCTAAACGGAGTGAGTTGTTAATTTGTTTTTAACATCAAATTCCTTAAATAAATTTTTGTAAATATCCACTGTGAAATATATTTGACAAGTAAATTTGAATGACAGAGGTTCTGTCAAAAAATTTGAAGGTTGTTAGACAATTCCGATATATTAACTTACTTACTTATATTTTATCATATAGTTTTTTTTATATTGTTTACCATACATTTTTGTATGGAGCCTACATGTTTAATTTGGTGGCGTAAAATTATTTATTTATGTTTTTTCAATGTTATATAAATTATATAGGTTGGGAAAAACTCTGAAATATATAAAGGGTGAGTTTTATGTCCTGGCACATCTGGATATAATTTAAACGGCCTGAGATATCAATGTGAGACCTTGACCATACCTATTATAACATTTATTTTACTTTTTTAGGTGGTTAAACATTTTGCCCCCCCCCCATTCTAAAGGGGGGTAAAGAGGGACAACTTAAAATTTTCAAATGCAAACCCCCATCATGTGACCCCTCATTTTAAAGGGCATAAAAAATAAATCAAATTTGATAAAAAAAAAAATAAATTTGATTCTATACTTACTAAAGGCCTGGAGTCCATTTTTAAGAAATGTAACCTTAGGATTGCTTCAAAGTCATAATAACCTTAGACAACTGTTATGTAATCCTAAGGATAAAATTCCGATGTTGGAATTTATGAAAGAAAATGTGACACTTGTGAAAGGGTTTATCTAGGCCAAACAAAGAGAAAAATTATGACGAGATTTAAAGAACACATATCACACACTAAATACAATAGGCCTGAAAAATCTAGCGTTGCGGAGCACATTCTTGAAACAAATCATAACTTGGTAATATCCAATGTTAGGTTAAAAAAAGAAGTGACTTCAAACAAGTTATTGAACAGCTTGGAAAGCATTTGCATTTTTCAGGCTGATAATGATATGTTATTAAATGCAGATAAAGGGAATACTAACTCGTCATTGTTTTCTTTACTTAGGACTGGATAGGAACCTTTAGTAATAGATGTTATTTATTATTGGTAATATTTTTAAACTTTAATTTATTTTTTAACTTTCAATTATTTGTATTTTTTAAGCCGTAGGCCTATATTATTGATATTTTGTTAATCTGTATTTGTTAATTTTGGTTATTAAAGGTCATGTTATTTTATTTTATTAAGTATTTAATTTCTTTTGTTTGTTATTTATTTCAGTAGGCCTATTGGTTTTTATTTTATTTTTTTTATTACTGTTTGACTGTTTATAGTTTTAGTAGACCAGTTTGTTATTTTTTGTATTTAATAGTTTTATAATTTATTGTTAAATAGGCTTTTGTTAATAATAGATACTTGTAGTAGATTTAATGTGGCTCCTCCCATTCCCCCACCAGGTCGGTCTTGGATTGAACAGTATGGGGAGGAGTGGGGGGGAGGGCGGGTATATATAGCTCCATAATATTGCCTGTATATGTAAGTACAGTACAATCTTGATAATCCGACATATATGGGACCAGACGACTGCCGGATTACCGAAAATTCCGGATTATCGGGAGTGATAGAAAAAAACGCAATTTTACAGATATTACTGTATATACATTTTTATTTCAGGAAAAAAGAATACATTTTAGAAAAACTACACAAATTAAGGCTATGAAAAATAATCATTGATTGTTTTTTGTTTCTTTGATTTATATATTTGATCAAAAACACACTCTTGTAACCGTTTAAGCACCAGAACATCATCACTTGCGATGCCATTTTCTTCTGCCCATTGAGTGCAGACATTGAGAGCATTGAAAGCGTCGCTGTTGGTCACAGTTCTCCGACTTAAAATCTCCAATTCATCATTAGATTCGTCATCCGGGGATCGAATTTGGTTGAGGATTTCCTCATCGGACAGGGACTGAAAATTTTCCTCACTTGTCCCTTGAAGCCAATCTATGATATCCTCGTTTGTCAAGGAAACATCCACTTCACATTTCTCAGAAAACTCTTTCAAAAATTGAGGAGTCAATTGTAAAGTCGAGTTGGCATCTTCAGAATGGTCAACTACGTTTTCAGAATTGAAAGCAGGGTGCGTTAGCCAAACCTTTTTCCACGAATACTGGATAGCGTCGCTTATAACTTTGTTCCAGCTGTGAGCTAGATTAAAAACAACGTCTTTAATGTTTGTTTTTAAAAAAAAATGTATTATTCCATCATTTTGTTTTATTATATCAGAAAGGAGCGATTTTTTGTAATTAATTTTTATTTGCTGGATGATATTTTGGTCCATGGGTTGCAAGAGTGGTGTCGTGTTTGGAGGCATGTAGAGGACTTGAATTTGCCTATCTTCGGAGTGTAAATCCTTTTCTTTAGGGTGTCCAGGAGCGTTATCCAAAAGGAGCAAAGCTTTAGGAGGCAAGTTGTGGTCTTTTGAAAATTTTTTTACAGCCGGTATAAAATCTTTCTTGAACCATTCAGTAAAAACATCACGGGTAACCCATCCTTTGGTTTGGTTTTTGTATGTGACTGGTAAGTGAGATACGTTTTTAAATGCCCTCGGATGCTTGACTTTTCCTACAACCAGTAACGGAAGTTTGTTTGTGCCCGTGGAATTTGAACAAGGCATGAATGTCAATCTGTCTTTTGACATTTTTCTTCCTGGGGCACTTTCTTCGGAACAGTGTACAAAGGTCTTATGCGGTAACATCCTTCAGAATAATCCACTTTCATCTGCGTTATAAACTTGCTCTGGCAGAAGACCTAATTCTTGGTTTTTTAATACAAATATGTTCTGAAAAGGTTCAATGGCCAAAACATCACTAGATAATATTTTGCCCGTGACAGTTAAAAAACGAATCCCAAATCGTTTTTTAAAATTATCAAGCCAGCCATCGCTAGCCCGAAAATCGTCCTTTTTCATTATTTTTTTGTAAAAATATCTTGCCTTTTCACGAAGAATGTCACCCGATAATGGCGTGTGCCTGGCACACTCTTGCATAAACCAAGTGAATAAAACATTTTCCATTTCAGGAAACTCATCTGTTTTAACTGTCTTTCTTCCCTTCAAGTCTCCCTCAGCAGACCTAACGTACTCTATAATTTTATCACGGTTAACTTTGATGTCGTAGATGGTGGATCTTCCAACGCATGTGTTTGTTAACATCAGGCGATGGTCACGTGTTTCTCAAGAGCGCCGGATTACTGAACGTGCCGGATTAACCAATCGCCGGATTATCAAGATTGTACTGTAGTGTTAAAACCCTCTGAGGAAGATGACCATGTCATCGAAATGTACAAAAGGGTAACATATTAAACATAACTTACAATTTAGTTGTTTAGTTATTGTTTTTGTTCCTTGTTTTATGGTTCGGTGTTTTTATTCAAATCAGTGTGATTTTGTCGCCACAGTGCTCTTTTATTTGTTCAATGGATATCAGTATATCAACTTTAAGCCTCTTAAGAGGCACACTGAAAAATATAATCATATACTAATATCATATATTATAAGCATTTACTAAATAATTTGAGCTTTAACTATATTTTGTTCACTTTGTTTTAAGCATTAAGGAAATATTTGCAGTGGTACTTGCTTGGTTTCATGTGCAAGTAACACTTTTTCTGGAAAACCAGTCAAAGCTTAAAATTAATAGCCAAAGCTTTATAGAACTAATCACTGCTTATTTTGTATTCAACTGAACCAGTAACTTATTCCATGTAGTAAGGATTAAGTTCAGATACTAAATATATGTATTTTTAAGAGACTATGTTATTTTAATATTTTCAGATAGTAGAGGAAAGAGGAGTGATTGCATGTGCAGTGTACTTTGATCCTGTTTCATTGCACTACAAAACTTCACCAATCAGATTGCAAGTTGAAGGTGTTAAATGTCAACAGTTAAAATGCCATACAGTGTTTACAAAACCAAGTGTCTATTTCAAGGATACTCCCTTTGATGCAGGAGTATTACCATTTGGATTGCCTACACTAAGAAGAGCCATTATGTTCAATGCAAGTTATAATGATGTAATGTTTGTTGTGTTGTCAAAATATCCAGCTACCGGTGTTAAGGTAGGATTACACCAAACACTTTAGTATACTGGTTTTTTGTTCAAATATCATTTTTGTATAAAGAAAATAATAAACGTTTCGAGAGTTTATCAACCTTCGTTATTAAGTGAAAAACTAAAACTAACACTTATATAAATTATATAACACTTATATAAACCTAGATGTCTAACCTAAAAATACAACTAAAATTCAGAAAAATGTTTAACGCAGAACTAGAATTCTTTAGCTGAGATGTAAAAAAAACTTAAAAACTAAATACAAACTGAATAAGAAAATACACTGTCACCAGCCATTCACACAAAGAATGACAGACGACCAAGATAAGAATTCTGTCTTTTCAGAAATAAATGGAACTGCTAACCTGACAAAACAGTCTCCCTTTTAGGCTCTAGTTATAGTGCCTGTCAGAGGTTTTCCTATAAAATTTCAACCTTTTAAAAGTTTGATTTCCATTTTTGGTTCTTGTTTAAGTAAAGGTAACCACAATGTCCTTATTTCTATACTAGTTTGGTGATTTGGTTGTTTGCTAATTTTATATATATGCGGTTTCAACTATTTTTCGTTTGTAAAAGATTTTTCCTCATGTACGAGGGTCGTCAAGAAAGTAAAGAACGTTTGCGCATTATTGCTGATGCTGATGCCCCACCACTTCGATCGCATGCGCGCCAGTTAGCTCCGTCCCTTGCTTAAATGCGAGCCGAGTTTTGTTGCTGAACGGTTGTGCATCATTGTACTGTAACTTCCAAAATGGCAGCACCCATCAAAAATCGCGCCTATCAAAATGTAAAGTGCGTAGTGACGTCTGTTTTCTGATTGCACAAAATGTTCGGCCTATTGACATTTACACTCAAATAGAGAATGTGAATGGTGGTAGTGCAATGAACGAGGCTTCAGTGAGAAAATGGTGCTTAATGTTTAATCAAGGAAGAACCAGAGGTATGAGAAAGATCAGAGTGGGAGGCTTTTCGTTAAAGATGAGTTGAAAGCAAAAGTTAAAGAGAAAATTCAGTAAAACTGGTGTTTCACTTTAAGCATGTTACATGAATATTTGCCACATAATAATTTCACGATCGCTCCTACATGAAATAGTCACAGAGCACCTTGGCTACATTAATGTGTCCTCGGTGGGTACCTAAGAATTTGACTGATGTCCATAAGACGAAACGAATGGGAGCAGCCCTTGAATTTTTGGCCCAAAATCACAATGATGGTGACAACTTCCTTGACCGCATTGTAGTGGGAGATGAAATGTATATTTTAAGTTAACAAATATTTTATAAAATTTATAGACGTATATTTTCTTATAAATTATTTGTAAATTTTATTATTTTTCTTTATAATTAATGGAAATGGTAGACATTGAAAGCAATCTAAATATAAACAATGTTTGTTCCCAATTTGAACTTAATACAGGTAAAATAAAGTAAAGGAAAGGAAGAAATTGTGCGCTGGTTTTATAGGAAAGTTGAAATTAAAATTTGAAATACTCAAAATATTTTCGAACTTCTATAATTTTAAGATGGTGCTCTCTTATAAAGCACACTCACGAGCTGCCACTAGGTTTATCCTTACATTTTTATATTTCACTGCATCAATTTGAGAAATTAGGTACATTTTATAAGAAAACCATAGCAGGTCTTAAAATGTTTTCACTACCAGTACTTAAAAAAAATTGAAAAAAGCCTTAAATTTAGGTTTTTTATATTTGTGTGTGCATTATTGATTTCAGATTTATCCTTCACGTGGCACAATAAAAGCTAGAGGAAGTTTTACATTACATTTAAACTTCAATGTATTTAAAGTAGGCAGCCTAAACTTCTTGGTCTATGTGACTATTCAAACATCAGCCACAATCGAAATGAAGGTTTTTGGCGAAGTTGTTAGTCCATTTGTAAGTGTTAATTATACAATCGTTATCGAACTACTTAAATAACCTCCTTTTACATTTCCGTATCTTAAAATAAAAAAAGCAGAACACTTATAGGATCACACGCTTGGCTGTCTGTCACAGTCGATTTTATCTGTAGTGAATAAAGGTGTACTGTAACAATTGATGTAATTATTTTGAGGGGGCAGAACACAATAAATAAATAGCCTAAAAAGAATTTTAATAAATTATTTATTAACACATATATGAGTACAATTGTATGTTATAACATGTTGATAAGCTGATGCTATCAATATTATTTGGGTAAAACTTTTTAGGTTTCTGGCAGACTCACTAAGTCAAACTCACCCTTCTCAAGTTTATTTCCTAAAACATTTCTTTGCTTATGTAGTACAGTAAGACCTCGATAATCCAGCACTCGATAGTCCGACAGACCCAATAGTTCGGCATCCATCATTTTGAAAATTGGGACTCTTTAAAAAGGGCAGATTTTGTAATTATTGAGTGATTTAGGCCCGGTCTAACCGTTCTGTTGGCTCCCCATCCGTCAAAAACAGTGTGTAAAAATCTATTGCTCAATAAATTGTCCAAAACAAACATTTCAATCAACAATTCTTCTAAAAATCGAACCGATTGAAAACAATATGCTCTCGTCGTCCTTTAAAAATGTTCCCGGTTAAAGGGACCGTTTAACACTTTCGTTGCTGACAGTATTTTGTTGAACGTAATCCGCTTAATGAAGATTATTTGATTAAATTGAAGTCTTTGGAAAAAGAAACATTGTATTTCTTGTAAATTGTAGTTCGATTTAAAACCGCTTTGCACGGTTTGGAAGTGAAAGGGGTTCGAAGAATTTGTGACAGGCTGGAGTAAAAATAGTAAACCCCCTCTACGTACTGACTAACGGAAGCCAAAAAACAAAGGGGAATGGAGCCGTACCTACCTGATGCCCATCAGTTAGCGGCAATCTCTCTACGAAGTTATTGTTACGTAGTTTCAACGTGTTATTTACGTGTCCACTATATATATACTTGTGTGTAGTAACAACTCTTTAACAACCCAATAATAATAATATATCTTTGAAGTTAGGGCAAAAGGGCTTAATCAGAAATTGTTAACGAAGTGTTATTGTACGAATAAAATAAAAATATTGTTTGTGAATTCAATGGCTACGCGGTCAAACTTCAATGGTCAAAAGTCAAAGTTATATAAAAATACAAATTTTCGTGTTTTTTTATAAATACATATATTTATATATACATAAATATCTTATAAAAATTACGCAAAACATCCAAAGCCGGAGACCAGGTAACTAGTCATACCCCGTCAGCTTGGAAGCGAGTCAACCACCGTTTGCTTTACTTCCGCCCTCCTATCCTCAAACCACAGATATGAAACGTTACCTGGTCTAGCAGAGATTCGAACCCAGTATCTTCCGATCAGGAAGATTCTACGCTATCCACTCAGCTATGGCTTGTCAATAAGAACTGAGAACAAAACAGCACTTGAGTTACGTGCTACCATATTGACTATATCGCCCCTTCTCTTCTCGCGCATAATATATACTTCAATGCAAGCCATGAGTTTGTCAAAACTTTGAGTGTTTCTCCTGTATCGATAACAATTTCTGTCTTAAGCCCTTTTGCCCTAACTTCAAAGAATATGTATATATCGTACATTTGCGTTTATTTATAGTTTATTCCCTGTTTAAACCATTTTAAAGGAATAACTCGATAATCCAGCATATTCTATAATCCGGCATCACCGGATCCCTGTGCGTTCCGGATTATCGAGGTCTTACTGTATTATAAATTTGTTTTGTTTCTCAACCAAAGGGTGTTGGATAATTTATTTGCATATTAGATCTGTAGATTAAGATAGTTTAGCTTAGTTAAAAATACAGATGTGTCTGAGATGTGTACAAATCTGATACTTTGGATCAGCATCTTGTCAATCTGAAAAGACAATCCAAATAATCTGAAATCCTAGCCTCACCGCAAGTCAGTAGTTCGCGAACCATGTAGCAGCGCTTGACTCTGAGCCATAAATAAGTGTACATATGTGTGTAGTGTTTTATGTTTCAACAACCTTTTTGGAGAGATAAACTGAGAAAGGAGTTTCGACTCCAAAACTCGTCTTAATAAAAAAGACAAATGAAGTCGCACGACGGAGCAAAAAAATAAGATAGTTTATTACTTTACATTAATTAATGTATTTTATTTCTTGCTCTATTGTTGGATTTCTTATGCTAACTGAACTCTTGGCTTCAACAAAACTCAAATGGTTTTGCAAGGATCTTTGCTATACTCGGTACAAAAATTCCATGAAATAATATGAGTCAAAACTGTTTACAAAATGACTCTAAAACCAGTTCTGTAAGTAGAATGATACAATTAAAATAAATAATTTACATACTCTAAAAATCCTTATTTGTAGCCAAAATTCTGTCCGTACGTAGTATCTGCTCAGCAAAAATTTGATGGAATTTCTCCATACAAGGTAAAAAACTTGCTTCCTTAATCTGGGGTTTTCCCCATCTCTTTCCATGTTTTTCCTTAATCATCAGCAGCTTTTACTACCGTCTTCTTGAAAATATACATCTCAGAACTTTTCAATCTTGTGAATTTAACACAGATGCTGTGTTAACAAGCATACTTTCACATTTGTTTCCTCCTTAGCTCGACATGTTCTGGAACCTAACAGAATATTATGTTTTCTGGTTCTTCAGTCGTGATGTGTTCCTGAATTTTTCCCGGGCCTTTTTTGACCCAGAATCTTAAGTCTATGATTTAAAGAGGTACCTAGAAATTTCAATACAAATATATTTCTGTACTCTTGGGTCCAAGTTGTAGGCATTTCTTAGCACATTCCAATAAAGCTGTTATCTCTGACTGAAACTCTATTGAATGTTGGGCATCTTGGTCTGTCTCAGTTGATTCTGCACCTAATATCTCCCTTTGTCTTCATGAAACTACTCTAGCTCTCATATGGGAGTGGTCTCCTTACATTCCACTGCATTCTGGCATCTGAAAAAGATTTGTCGCTCTGTTCTATTCAGTAGTAAAATAAAATCTAAGGTTATTAAATATGTAATTCACCTTCATAATAAGTACGTTACATTCAAAAAGTCATTTATTTTGAAGGATGAACTTCCACGTTTATAAATAATAATGACACATTCTTGGTTTTGGAGAACATGTAAATAAAATCATTCATGTAAGAACAGAAGGTTAAAATTTAAATTTGAAAAGTAATTGTTATTCTTTTTATTAAAACTTACTGTTGATAAATTATAGGTGGAAATTAAACCTAATAATGTTTCACTGCTGCATGTACCTTGCAACTCTTGGTTAAGAACAGTTCTGACAGTGAGCAATAAGAGTAAAGCAGAAGTTAATCTACAATTCAATTTGGACCTTTACCCTCAGTTCAAAGTGTCTCCGTCCAAAAGATTATGTGATCCAGGTTTCACGGAAAAAGGTTTTAAGTTGGAGGCCAATGTGTCACAGAAGATATTTCTACACTTTATTCCAAAGAATATGGCATCATACGATTTCATTTTGCCTATAGTTGTAAACAATGATAATGATATAAAAGGAGAAAACTCGAGTTGTGACACTAAGAGTATTGATAATTCTATGGGAAAAGAATCGTCACAGTAAGTACGATTTCCAGTTTTAATAATTATTCTATATATTAATTTCTAAGTTATAAGATGTCCATCTAAGAAAGAAAGCAAAAACAATTTATACAGTTTGAAATAACTGAAACTTTGGTTAAATTTTTAAAATTACGTTAATTCATACTAAAAAATGTACATACTTAACTTACTTATATTCATTTGTTTGTGTTTGCCTTACTGGACTGGAATTATATTAATATAAATACCTTTTTGAAGTTTCTGCTCGCAGTCCTCTTTTTTTTTTTTTTTTGGACTGCGAGCAGAAACTCCAAAAAGGTATTTATATTATTACTTATATTGCTGATTTGGTTGGATGATCGGTATACTGATAACTTCTTTTGATTTTGAACTTAAGATGATGGAAGAAATTTGTTTGATGGAAGACAATATTGTTTGAAATATTTGAGAAATCCGTTTGGAATATTTCTCCTCCGGACATTTGACATCTGATTCTTTAATTTGCGGGCAATTGACGGATATATCCGCAAATGTGAGAATATTTTAGTAATCACTTTTGTTTTATTACGAGTTGTTTCATAAGTTTATAATAGTATATAAATGGCTATTAATGCATTTTATTGGGTATTTATTGGCTAAAAAGTGATAGTTGGTAATATGGCTCAACCACAATGTTTAGTGCTGTTTGGCGCTGCCAGCTGAGTGCGTGGCATTGGCGTGGTGAGAATCCTATAACTGCTAGGTTGGCGCACTGAGTCACGCGGGAAGTAGTATTGTTTACTACAGTTAGTGTCTGCGCGGGAGTTGATCGTGTCTGTCTTATGCGTGAATAGTGGTGGAGAAAATGGCTTTATAATATAAATGATCCTAATTTTTCTGACGATGTTATTGATTTACTAAATAAAAGTGTGTTTGAATGTGATGTATACATTGATTCAGATAATGAACATGGTTTCCTTGATTATACTAACCTATCTGAGCAGTACAGATGTGTATACATTGATTCAGATAATGAACATGGTTTCCTTGATTATATTAAAACCTATCTGAGCAGTTCAGATGTACATATCACCATTTTACAGGTGTGAGATGTTCAGTTTGTGACCAAATTAGCTAATAAATAACAATTTGAGGATAATTTAAATTTGGAACAGTATATGGTTGGGGTAGGCCTACCACTAATTTTTCAGCTAACATTGAAGTTTAAGGGAAGCATTTTAATCCAGCAGTTATATGAATCTGCTACGGAAACCTGTTTTTGTATTCACACTTGGCTGATTATATGTTCATTTATATTGTAACATAGCTTATGCATATATCACCTGAAGTAAAATGAATTGAAATATGTATTGTTGCAGAGACAGAGAGAGAAGATCTGTGAAAACTAAAGGCCACCGAGTTACTATAGACTGTGTTGTCAACAAACCTTTACTTTCATTCTCTGATTCAGTTTTTTACTTCACTAAACATGGCGAAAGTAAGATATTAACTATTTCAAATGAAGAAAATAAGGAAGTCGTTTGTATGATAAATACCGAAGAACTTTATTCAAACTTTACAATTAGTTATAATACTTTAGGTAAGTTATATAGTTATGATTTATTTTATCTTATGTTTTAGTCAAAATAGATTTACATGAAAGTTACCAAGGCTGTTCAGAAAGGAATTTCTGTCTGTCCAGTAAATTAAATTTAAAACAGTTACAATTACAATTTAATATTTTGGCAATAATGTCAAATAATCCTTATTAATTCTAGCTTGCTGTTTCTTTTTTTTTTCATATGATGCATTTAGACTTTTTATTCAGTTACTTTCAGATGTACACATTAAATATATTACCGCTACACAATTATTAATACTTATACACAACACAAATTCGGACTCATTTAAAAATAATAAATACACGGGCGACACACATGATCGGTGACTGTTCTCTATAAGTAGACAATCAAACCTCATTGAAAACCGTCACAGACGACGCCCATGTATTTATTATTTTCAAATGTGTCCGAGTTTGTGTTGTGTATAAGTGTTAATTCTAAAATGTATTTAATGTGTACATTTGATAATAACTGAATAAAACGCGTCTTGTGAAAAGCTAGTATTCATAATGGTTGTTCGACAGTATGGCCAAAAAAGGTAAAATGAGACAAGAAGGAGTTCATAGAGCATGTAAGTCATTACCCAGCAGCCATTGTGTGTCAGCTTAACCGGTCATACTTGAGTTGTACGTAGTATCAGATCACATTGGACCAAATTACTGCATCTAGTTCTGCAATTTTCAAGTTAAGGAAACAAAATACAAATTAAAGAGTGGTATAGACCTACCTGTTTTCAAAATGTTTCAGCGAAGATGGTGAATATTGAACTGTATAATTTTGATATTATGAATCTTATTTGATTACATTATTATTTTTTCTGTCAATCCCACATCAGGCTTTAGACTAGAATGATATTGGTAACAAGAGCATGTCAATATGTCATACACTAAATACAGTATAACGTACTGACCAATGTAGTAATAGTGATGGTGGGTAAATGTTATACATTGTTGATATGAGTTAGTGAAAGGAGGTGAAGCATTCAAACAGTATTACTTTTCACCTTTAGGCTTGTTCAAATTGAAGACATTATAAATTGAGGAAACATAGTTTTTATATCCTTATGGAAATAATTTTAAACTGATATCCCAGTATATATTAAGTACGTCAAAAGTAGCCCGTTTAGATTTATGTTTTGATTAATTATTAAATCACCAATGTTCAGATTAATACTTATTTATATATGAATACGCAATGTAAATACTCTTTGTTTGTGTTCTAGATAAAATGCCTACGTTGAATGGAAAACTGATAAATTTTACCTTAGGCCCAGGAAAAAAGGCACAGTTTGAAATAACGTTTTGTCCTGTGACTTCTGGAAGATTTAACACGGATTTGCCTGTTTATCTCAATGACACCATTTATCTATTTATTCAGCTGTCAGGAGAAAAGCTACCTGTATGTTCACTGTCTTGTGACAAAGAACAGGTATTTCTTATTTTACACTAGTAGGGTTACGTGCAGCTTCGCCTTCAGATATGAATAAATTAATGAAAGGAATATCGGGTAAATATTGTGATTTCACTGGCCCCAAACACAGTGTCCAACACAGTCCAAACAAATCTATGTTTTAAATTTAGGCTTACATACATGATCAGAATGATATGCATCAGTAAGCGTATAATCCATGTCAATGAGTACATTTTACTTACACCTTGGATGCAAATGATCTAATAAATGTTTTACCTCTCATATAAATAGCTTGAAGTAATATTTGTTAAGTTTTAGGTTTCTACATTCATAGTCCGTTTTCTGTTTCTTGAACATTCTGGAACAAGAAGTCCCTTCGATGATCCATTACAGTCTAGAATATTCTCGAACCTTATTAAAGATTCTTTTACATTCTATACAACGACTTCCCGTAAGATGTTCATTGGTGTGATGGCCCTCTTTTGACACCTATATCTTCTGGATTTCCAGACTGAAACTTTCTTCATGGATGGAGATGGAGGGCTACCATACCAAATAACCCGCATGGCTGCGAGAATGGGTTGCGGAGTTAAAGCGACATGCATGGACAAACGACACTTATATCTACTTATATAAAGCTAGACGGTAACACTGATTCACTGACATTAACTATGAGGCACTTTCTGTAATCGTACCCCCCTCGACCTCATACTTGAATATTAAGTATGAGGCACTTGATGAGAAACTTAACAGAAGTTACAGTACGATTTTTTTAACCGTGCCCTCGGCTCGGCTAGCGCTCGGTGTTCTAGCGGTGTAGGGGGGAGTAATTGTAAAGGCAGTTCCACAAACTTCGAATAAACAAAAATGATTAAATAATTATTCGAATAAAATTATTGAAATAAAAACTACTTGAATGAGTCATAAACTACTTGTTTCTTGTTCGAGTATTCGAATAATAATACTGTGGTGTGGTTAAGGTAAATTCCAGACACCAAGTAGGCCTACCCCAGGCAGGAAGTTTTCTCCGGAATCTAACTCCAGACATCCGTACCGAGCAAACCGTAAGTCAAACGAAAAAATGTTGAAAATAAAATATTTAATTTGAACCTTTATCTAAAACTTTCTCACGAACACTTTGTCTCTGACCAACAAACAAAAAACTTTCCCGCGGTGTGAAAATTTCATGTCATTATTAAAGTACATTGTTGTAATATTGATTTTTAAAATATGAAGTAGGTTTTGTAATGGATTTTCTTTTACATCATACGAATCGTATGGTTCTTATCTGCGTATCCGTGAAATTTTCATAATTTTACATCGCTGTTTCACGCCGCTCGGCTCAGTTTTCGTGGAGAAAACTAGAGTAGACAAGAGCGATTTCTAACGTTATCATTCAGGTTAATACAATTTGGCCGAGGGCACGGTTAAAAAAATCGTACTGTATTATTCTTTAATTTTGGAAGCACCTTTAGGGCGGGAAAGATTTTTTCAATTTTGTCATTTTTCCACTTTGAGCGTGTTTTGTAGGAAAACGGTAAGAGATAGCAAAAAATGTTAAATACAAGAGTTGTAGAAAATTAAATTTCAAACGAACGATTTTCCATCAGATTCAAGATCCAATCATCCATTTAGCCACTATTCATCTGAGCAGGGAGGCTCCGCCCAACGTCTTTCTACTTATATAAAGCTAAGGAAGGTTCACTGATTCATTCACTGACATAAACTATAAGGCACTTCCGGTAGTCGTACCCCCCTCGACCTCATACTTGAATAAAGCTCTCGACAAGAAACTTTTAGAAAAATTTCCAGAAGTTAACATTATTCGGAAGGGAAAAGTTAAATTTTTAAACATTTTCCACTTTGAGTGCGTTTTGTAAGAAAACGGTAAGAGATAGCAAAAAATGTTAAATACAAAAGTTGTAGAAAGTTTAATTTCAAACTAACCATTTCCATCAGATTGAAGATCTGATCATCCCTTTAGCCGCTATTCACCCGAGAAGGAACTCCGGCCCACATGCCCTCAAATTTCCCATGTTAATCTTATGGAGACAATGTTTAATGAGTTTGAGTCAGCTGCCAAATAAAACAGCTGATTTAGCTCGGTCACCCAGGTACAAACGAGCCAAAGATTAGCAAGAGCCTTTAGTGAGTTTTCGAACTGCGAGCGAAGCGAAGCAGCCATCTGAAGACGTAGGCTGAGGCGGGTTTGGGACACAAAACATCCAGGGGCAGAGTCCCTAGTTTATTGAATGTGAATAAGGTTGGGTGGTTCAATATCTGGGAAAAATTAGGGGAACAAATTAATTATAAATTTCAGTATGAAAACAAGAAAAGAGGTACGTGTCATATAAATCTAGAAATGATTTCCGCGAGTATTAGGGAATAAGAACACTTAAAGTGGATAGAAAGAGAAAACATGGCACAGTTTAATATACTTTATAAAGATCTGTCATATAATTTAGCGGATAAATCATATATAGTTGATAACCATGGTCGAGGGTTTATAAGTACAATTAAGAGAGCTAGAGCCGGGCAACTAATGTTAAATTTTAGACCTCAAAGAACTACTTTTACGTGCTCATGATACCATCGGAGGGTTAAGAAGTTCTTTCAAGTCAATTTTAAAAAGCACAGAAAGTACAGATAGTCAGCCATTAAACAGGTCTAGATTTTAAATACATTGTCGAATGAGCCCTTTTACCATTGGAAAAAGAGACACAGCGTAGCTTCGGGGCCGGACATTCACATATTTAAATCATTGCTGTACCTCAAATAGGTTTACAAGATACAGACATTTTTAATTTAATATTGGTTTACCATAAGAAAATGGTGGGGTTCCGGTTCTCTTTCTCATGTGTCACTTTTTGCAATGGTATAAGATCCCATTCGATGTAACTTCAGAAACCGGATATTCTCTCACTTAAATAGTTTTTGAGATACAGCAATTTAAAATTTAACATTGTTCTCTCTTAACAAAATATGGTTTCTGCGGTGCCCGCTCTGCTGGTTAATATTTTTGGACCTCAAATAGTTTCTAAGGTAGAGCAATTTGAAGTAAACATTTTTGATTTTATAATATATTTAAATAAAATAATGATCCTAAAACTATAACCTTAATCTTCCAAACCCTAAGTAACAAACACAACACTAAGTACTATGAAACTAGTGGTACTTCTTAAGACTGTGCCTATAATGGGTTAAAATAACTTGAACTATCAAAACAGAACCATTTAAAAAAATATATTTTTAAGTTTATTATTAAGTAGTTAGTTAACAAAAAATACAAATTTGAGTGATTTTTTAGTATTTTTTATCGTTAGAAACCATATAGTGTGCACAGTTAATATCTTACTTTGTTGTCTAGATACATCTGGCGCCTGTACCTCTTGGTGTTGACTTCAAATCTACATTTTATCTAAAAGCTCATAATAATACCAATAAATCATTCACTGTGTTGGCTAAAGTTGAGAAAGCACACACAGAAGTTCTTAAAGTACAGTGTTTGCAATCATCTACAGTGCCTGCGGGAGAAGGTGTATCTTTACTTCCTGTTTCTCTTTCATTCTGCAGTTACAACCCTCTTTCCATCAAAGCAAAGGTATGTAAAAATGTTGTCATATTATATTTGAAATAAACTATATGATTTATATGTATTCTAAATATAGGGGTGCACACTTTAAATATGCAGGATTTACTTCCATTTCACATAAAGTCGCTTCTTGTAAAATCTGTGTTAATGCCCTACTCTAATATCCTACTCTGTGGTAATGATATTAATTTGATAAGAACAGATAATACACTTTGACTTAGCCAAGAGCATAATAAACAGTCAATAATTTACCCTTTGCATAAGAAAAACCACATCAATGATGTAAATAATTTACCGGTGCATTTCATTCATCACAAAATTATTTACAGTGATTATATTGAATCGCATTACTTGTAATCACAATGTGTGGCGCATCATAAAGTGTTAAATTAGTTTCAAGCGGGTTTTCGTAAAGGTTATTCGACAGTCGATAACATTTTTAACTTAACAAGAATAGTACATATAAAATTGGTGCAAAAGAAGGGAAAACTATATGCTTTTTTTGTCGACTTTTCATCGGCGTTTAATTCCGTAGAAAGGGATGTTCTTTTGAATAAATTTCAGGGATCGGTATTCGAATAAATTGTTGAAGGTTGTAAAATACATTTACACTGGAGCGAAAGCAAGGGTGTGGTGAGGCAGTGGGGCTTGAGTGTTTTGACACTGGTGTAAGTTTGAGACAAAGTTGTCCAATCTTTTTTTTCACTTTGTATGAATGATTTGCCTGACGGCACAGTAGGGGGTGGTTGTCGGATTGAGGATTGAAATATGAATATGTTATTTTACACAGATGGTATAGTTTTATTGTCATCTACACCAGCTGGGATACAGGAAATGATTAATGAGTGGCAGTGTGTGGCAAAATTTAATAACAAATTTAAAAGTGCTGTTAGCATCAAAGTTGATAATGCTTTAATGCGGTACAAAGAACATTAAAGAAGTGATAGTGTGGGTATACAAACAATATAAACCGACGGAGCAGTTGTTGCATGTGCTTGTTAGACGACTGCTGCAACTTCCAGAAAACACTCCAAATTATGTCTTGTCCTTTGATTTAGGTTTAGACAGATTGTTTGAGTAGGGTGCATGCAAGTTATGTGTTAAAAACTTTAAATACGCCAAAAGAGAGGCTTTAGAACTTTTTAACAAAAAATAACAACCATGCAAAACAAGTAAATCTTATAGAATCGGATGGTGGTTAGGGTTTTAAAATAAATATAATGGTTTAAGTGTTAGAAAAAAATATTTTTTTAAAAGTGTATAACAAAAAACTCACAAAATTTTATTTTAAACTAATGTTATAGAATAAATTTATATATTTACAATATTTTTTTATATGTTAATAGAGTCTAATCAATTCTCGACTATTAAAAAAAAAATTACTGAACTATTTTTATATTTACAACTTGTCATTTTCATAAAACACATTAACAAAAGTTAGCCTATCATAATTTATGGCTAGGCCTAAATAATGTGTATCATCAATAGATTCATTACTGCCATTGTCACTATCAGGAATACATTTATCACCAATTTCACTCAGATTAAAAAAACAAATCACTGCACTTTCTTTATCCAAATATTTGTTATATCCGAAATGTTGACAATAGGCAATGCCGTTACACTGTTTTAACTGAAAATACTCTAAACTAATAGATTAATAGAACTGAGTACTCTAAGCTAAACGTGAAAGTTATAAAGGTAATAAGTAACGAAGCAAATCATTTAACTGCTTAAAATAAACCCTCGACAAACTCTTATGATGATGAAGCATGAATCATAACTATCATAACTGAATACAATTGTCTAAGAGCTTGTAATTTGATAGCAACTTTAAAATTTAAATGTAGAAATGTTCCTTTTCTCACTAGGAATAAAAACATAGAGCACAATCTATTAGATAAAAGTGGAACCATGTGCAGTTTTTAAGAGAATCGACAGATTGTTACTCTGCCCATTTTAGCAAAAGTATATTGGGTAGCAATAATTGTTACCTTGCCCGTGAAAGGGTAAAGGGGCATTTGGCTTCCCTAGCGGTACCCAAATCGAACACATTTAACAGTTACAACAACTAAACTGAACATCTAAAAACCTTTTCATGCTCAAATCATTTACGTCTAACACCATATACATTTCCATCTTATCCTGTACGTCTCTTTCTCAGACAGTTAGTGTTTTCCTCTTTCAGCATTCGATTGAAGCGACTTTGTCATTCTTTCCAGGCGTTAAAACAATTTATGATTTTTATTTTTTAGTTGTTAACAAGTAAATGTCATGTGCTAAACTCTTTTCAAAAATGATTGTTAATACATTTTATATTTGTTGTTTTTGTTTTAAATGAGGCTGAGTAATGTCAAGTAATACAAATTCCATTGTCTGAAATCAAATTGTTAAGACTATTAAAATAATGCAAACACATTTTGAAACACAGGATAGATAGAAAACCCTCTGTCAGAAACAGTGAACCCGCGGACCCCGTCGTGTTCAAAGTGTTTCGCGGGGGAATTGATCGTCTTCCCCCTCCTGCTGCTACCGTTGCTGTACCAGCAGACCCCGCCCTTGTTCCCACTCCGTAAATAACAACAGCAGTTCTGCCAACGTCCAGCCTGTAGCGTAAAATTATCGAACCATCAGAAACTATTGTTTTGTGTACCTAACCTAACCTTTCTTTCATTACAAACAAAAAGAAATCTGTCCAGTGGTTAACTCAGAATCTTTGGATTAAATAACACCAGTATATTTTAATATATAGGATAACTTTTATTCAATCTACTCTTTACAGTTTACAACTTTATAGAAATTATTAAATTTACTCTCTCAAGAATTCATGTATTACCGGTATCAAATTATATTCACAAAGTACTAACAATGAGAAGATTTGTGGTTTTAAATTGTCGTATGTTAAGAGTGTTATGGCATCAGTGATGGACAGGGAACAACCTTGGACAGAGGGCGTGGTCTGCTGGTCCAGTAATGGCTGCGGCAGTAGGAGGACACACGATGAATTCCCCCGCGAAACACTTCGAACACAGCGGGGTCCGCACAACAAATGTTGCAGACGGGAACAATTCTGCGCTCCCAAAACACATAGACGTTTAAAATTTAGTACATTTCTTCGCATCATTAGATTTAAATAAAGATAAAAAGTTTGTGTCCACCTATTCATTCAACTGTTTCTGCTATTTAATTTTTCTTTTAACAATATAGATTAGGGAAGATTATAATAACATTCAAACATTTTTACATGTTACAGGTATACTTTGAGTTGGTTGGAGAGAGTGTTTCTTTTTCAATATACGTCTACGCTGCTGCAGACAATTCTATACTTACAACTTATGGATTCGTCTATGCACACTTAAGCCCTTACAGGATACTGAAAGATTATGATGCAAATTTAGATCCAGGTGATGAGTTGACCGACAAAATTTCTATATCCAATGAAAGCATTAATACAAGCAAAGTCTCGAAAGTCGTGGCTCTTCATAGAGAAAACCCACGAAATGTAAGTAAATGAAATTACTTTACCGTCCCAAACATGCAGTATACCTATAGTGAAGACAATTAATTTAAGGAAATCTTGTGCGAGTTATTGCTTTACTGTTTATTATAAGACATTTGTTTTGGCAGTACACGTCTTATAATAAATGTCTTGGGGGAAACTGTCACATACTGCTGTCGCAAATTTTAGCTGAAGACACACATTCTAGTTACCACGGTTACTGTCACCATTTAAGACACAATCGTGAACATATAATAGCAGAAATAATCTCATTATTGAAGAAAAATAAAACAATATCTACTTGGGTTAGACAGTGAGTGTCAAAGCGGCCATAATATGGATATTTTTATAATTTGGTATAAAACCTTTAAATAGAAGATATTCGACAATGTTTCAATATGATTCATATGACCACAGTAGGTTGTAAATGTAATTTTAGAAAATTATAGTATAGAACCTGTTTATACTTTCCAATGTATCCTTAAAAGGGAAGTTGTGGACTTCTAAAAAAACACAAGATAATCAAAATGCCACATTGTCTACTGCACTACCACGCTTTTTAATTTCTTTGGTTCATATTTAGTATTTTTCTGTTTACTTAATTCAGCTGATCTTAAAAACTCCAGTGCTATATTACTTAAAACAAAGTTTTTTGATACTTCAACAATATTATAAGCATGCATTGCCTTTATACAATTTTGTTAATTAGTCAATTCATCTCGCACTTCTCGGCTAAACATTATAATTACTTGTTTACTTCTCTTGCAGCTGCAAACGATAAATATTCTTAACTGTTTTCTAAAGGCCTGCAATAGCTGTTTAAATTTACTTCCTTGTATATATTGTTATTATAATTGGAACAAATAGGTTTTAAGTTTTAGTTTTAAGTATAGCTGTTCAGCTACCACTGGTTGGTCTTCTGATTTTCAGTTTTAGTTTTAAGTATAGCTGTTCAGCTACCACTGGTTGGTCTTCTGATTTTCAGTTTTTTTTTATTTTTTTATTGGAGTTTTAATATTTTTACATTTTATTTTCTTATCATATCCCATATACAAGCTTTGACCTAATTGATTGTATTTTTGTTGTATTTAAAAGTGAATGCTAAGAGAAGGTAACTTACTGACATTACCATTGAATAAATTAGGTGTTGAAAAAAGTTCTGTGAATTACTGAAGACAAAAGAGAAATACCTGTAGGATTTTAGAAAAAAGTGGTTAATTTTTATCATTTAAAGTTGTAAGCAAAAGTACATTTTTATTTTGTAAAACTATGCTGTTTGGTCTTTGCAATTGATTTATATTTTTAAATAGTACTGTATAAGTATTCAATTCACAAGTACAATTTAAATTTTACCAGTTAGGCAGTCACACACTGCACGTTTAGATGGGCTTCCTTTGTAGCAAGAAGAATATTTGTGGTAAAAAGTTAAATATTTCTGTAACTTTTCCATCACTGCCTTATATATTAAAAGAAGTAAACCAAATAATTTTGAGGTTTTATTGTTGTTGGCTGTTAATGTGTTTTTAAATTTCAGAGTTTCGATAGTGATGAAACTATTTCTGTAAAACAGCGTTTGTCTACGCCATTATCAAGAGTAAGTATTTTAATTTTGCAGTAGTCCTTTATGTTAGACTTAAGTTTTATTACTAATAGAATCAGTAATCTATAAAACTATCTGTAGTCATGAAACTATTACTTCAAAACAGTTTTTGCCTACTTCGTTTGCTTGATAAATATACCAGAAAGTATTTAAATTTTTGAGTAGTATCATTATAAATATTCCTTTATGTTACGCTTTACGGTAACGTTTAAGTTACAGTTTAAGTTTTGTTACTAACAGAATTAGTATGTAGTGATGAAACCAATTACAGTAGAACTTGGATAATTCAAACGTTTTTAATTTGAAATTACCATTAATTCGCAGTTTCGGTTCTATTAGGGTTTGGATTTCCACCTTCTTTTCCCAGGTTCAAGCACTAAGTTAGTTAAATCGGTAAGGAACAGTTCAATAATAATAATACATCAGTGGATCAGTGATAGAATGCCTATCTCTATATTCATTCACACAATTAACTCAACTTGGTAACTAAGCTACTATTTAACATTGGCTAACAATAAAATCCCCCTATAATTCCTATAACAGTTATTGGGTCCACAAGACAGACTGGATGTACAATATCAGCAACTAAAGGGAGTTATTTTTATGATAATAACCCCAAAACTCTGAATTCAACGTGACTTTAACAATAGATCAAAATACATTTTTGCTTACTCAGTGTGTTGTCTTCAACAAGTCCTGCTCTTCCTTCACTCGAGATCCTTCCTGAACGTGCCAATGGTCCAAACTTTGAGCTGAGTAGAGATCCTTGTCTCGATCTCCCGGCCGCACTTTCCACAACAAACTGGCCGAACTCGCAGCTCGTCAGCTCACTCGCCACACGACCACGATTCTAGATTAGGATTATACTATATAACCCGTCTAGCTTCATGTTGACATCTCCAACAAAACAACCAACCGCTGCTTTCGTAGCATTTGTTTTGTTCCGCATTAATAACCTTGCTACTATTTCCGTATTTATAGTTCACTTCCTGGTCTGTCTTGCTAGTCAATACCTTTACATATAAAACACTAACTCTAACAACTACTATACTAAATATATTCAAAAGCCCACATTAATCATAACAGTTCGGTTCCTTGAATTTTATATATCAATTTTAAAAAATTACGGATAATTCGAAGTCAACTTCTTTAATTCAAAATTTTTTATCAACACTAAAAATAAAATCTTGTGCTGTGAAAGGGATTGCTGAATAAATATTTCACTGTTAGGTAGATATAGGGGGGGAGGACAGCCTGGCCGCTATTGTTTGTAGCCTACATGTATTGTAATTCTAGAGGCTATACCGGCTTCCAAGAATTTTGCCTTCCGAGAATTCTCTAGGTACCGATTCTGTAGTTTGTCGATTGATGCTCTACCCAATCTCTGTCTGTTGTTAAATCTCAACAAAACCTTTTGTAAACAGAACAGAACAATCATCTTGTTTATAGACACTTGTACTGCACATAACTCTATCCCACTTATGAACAATGTTACGGTTATTTTTTCAACCCCGAACATGACTTCAGTTGTACAGCCAACGGATCAAGGCATTATAAAAAATGTTAAGCATTTTTACTGGCGACTTATTGTACAAACGCTCTTGACAGATTCATTGAAAAACAAAAATTTAAAGATCGATGTCCTTCAAGCAGCAAGAATGTGTCACAAGTTACTAAAACAACAACAGCAAATTGCTTAAAAAAAGCTGTATTCGTTAAGAAATCTGACCAGCATCCAAGTGAACTTTTTAGAAGAAGAATTGAAAATCAAAAAAAATGTGCCGAGTTGTTGGATTTAGAAGAAGTTGAAGCTGAAGTTGAAGATTCCTACAACATCTGAAACTCTTCGGCAATTGTGTGAATTTCGGCGGTACATTGAAGGACAAACCAGTGTAAGTGAAGCTGTTTTTCATTCCCTTTGTACTTGAGGATTTTACAAACATAAAAACAATTAATTCTACAAGGCAACCGGACATTTCACAATACTTTGTTAAAGTACAGTATATATTTTTATTATATTGTACATAATAAAAATGTATCATTTACTTTTGATTGGTGAAAATAAACATTATATAATAAACATATTCAACATAGTTTTTATTTCATTCATTTTGAGAACATAAAAATCGAAAAACAATTTTACTTTTATAATTCGAATTTTTGGATTGTTAGAATTTTTACAATGGTTCCTTCAGCTTTGAATTATCCAAGTTCTACTGTATTTCAATACGGTTTTTGTCAATTTAATAAGAATACCAGTGTCGGGCAATTGATGGTTTGGGCAACTGGATG
>JAGFPH010002347.1:9550-27750 GCA_018207615.1 Philaenus spumarius | reverse complement strand
TTTCAGGGTTCAGAAGGGCTTGACAATATGTGAATTCAATAAGAATAACGTGTTAGGAGTTAAGAAGGAAAGTTCGTCCAGGCATGATCAGTCTTCAGACATCGAACGAGGTAGAGTGCTGTTGCTATCAGCCGCCAGACCACGGAAGGAGCTTAGGTAAAGGAGCAATAAGAAAACATGGAATTTATATTAGATAGGCAGCGAGACAGAGAGAGAGAAAGAGAGAAGCATTGTTGGTGACTCTGTAGATCAGTACAGAATGAAAATCTGATTGAAGACAGCCAGTATTTATAGAACAGCTGGAGCGGCGTGTGCATGTCCCTGACCTTTACCTTTTCTTGTCCCCTCCAAGTTCCCTTCCTCTCTCTTTCTCGTTGTGCGTCATTTATTTACAAAGGTACCGTATACTTTAAACAATATACAATATATACATCTGAAATTAGCATCAATGATGACTTAGGGGTAGCATGTCACGAACAAGCATTTTAATTTTGCAGTATTATCAGTACAACTATTTCCTTAGGTTATGTTTAGTGCTACTTCGTTTGGACTGACTGAACTACTGTATCTTTTGTTTATTCTGTTTGTATAGTTCCTCTTAAAATAACTAAAGGACATTGATATTCATAATATTATATTCAGTATTTTCTCTTTATGGGCATTGTCCACATATATAGTATATAATTTGAGATGGTAAGTAAAATTACATGGAAACTGTGAATTCACTGCCTATATGAATGAATGAATTAATATAAAAGGAATGGTCTCAAGTTGCTTGGAAAAATTCTGAAATTTACAAAGAAACAAGGTTAGGCCTATACAAAATTTAAAATGATGATTGTTATTTTTAATATTTATCCATGTAAAATACATAGCTTTCTGATTAGAGATGTACAGTGTTGGTACAATAGTCAGCTGTTGAATTTTTAACGCCTCTAAACTTCAATTTCTTAGTGTAGTTTCTATTAAAAGCTTTTAAAAAAATTGTAGTTATAATTTTTACGTTGGGTTTTTATTTAGGAGCAAGCCTAAGTCATTCTAGTTTCCTTTTAACCTTCATTATAACTCCTGTTAAATCATAAACGTAGTACCGGTAGCTATGAGGTTATGATGAATCCTATACACATTATTAAAAATAACTGGTTAGATATGTGAGCGGAGATCAATTAATTTGCCGTACAAAGCAAGGACCTCCCTTAGTGTTTTATTTAAGTTAATCCTACACAAATATTGTTAAATACACATTTTTGTATTAGTTAGGGTTTTATTATTATATTATGAAAAATCTTAATCAGTTTTTACTATACATTTTTTTTTAAATTATGCAATTTGGATGAAAAGGATTCAGATTAGATGGGTTGTATGTACTTCATATTTTATCTTTTTAAACATTTTTTTAAAGTTCAATAAAATAATAGTGTGTAGCCATATAGTTTAACATAGGAAAAAAATGTTTGACCGAAATTTAATGATTAGCAAATTTGTTAACGTTAAATGAAGGTAATTTCAATGAGCAATTTATTTAATAATACAAGCTTACATGATTTCTTCTCTTTAAATTGTATTCTTTCTTCATATAGGCATCTACGGTTCCATAGCTGTGATTCGAGTATCTCAAAAATGTTGGCAATGTAAAGTGGATTATACTTTATATTTTATTTTATTAATTGTTTTTGTTTTATTGTTCTGATTAACTGCTGTAATTTAATTTAACATACTTTGTTAATATTTATTACGTGTATTTCAAGTATTTACTTTTGTATGTTGTTGTTTGTTTGAATACCCACTAAATGTGTGTTTTTATTGTGTATTTTAATAAATTTATTAATATTTGTTCTTTTAGAAAGAATCACCGCCAGTTGAACGACAGAGGCAGCAGTCAATAGAAAAAGACGCTAAAATGTCTAATTGTACTAGTATAAAGGTAAACAATTCAGATTCGGTACATTTTACTGACACAATTTGAAACAAATATTAACAAAATAATAACGGTGAATCCCAAGTTTCAATAGGATATTTTAAAAGGAGCAGATGGATGCATTTATTTGTGTAACAGCATCAAATCCAGTGCATACCATTTCTAGTTTTAGTTTCTCTTTAAAAATTGAAAAATCTTTATTCAAAAACTGTATCTTATAATATGTCCTAAATATTTTACAATTGCTGTTTTTAAAGTACATCACACTGAATACAAGATATGTAGGAAAAAGTGTGTTTTGCAACATGATGAGCAACAACAACGCCTCAAGTTTAAAGACTACATAAATTGTTTTTTTATTACATAAAACAACTCCTGTCATTCACTCACAAAAGCTCTGACCCTATTGCATTTGCGTCGGAATCCAGGTCACCGCTCCCCCCCTTCTCTACCCGCATCCAAGTTGGCTCTGTGAGTATACAATAATCTGTTTTCATTTGCTTCACTGCGGGGGGGGTTGGTGAACGAAGCGAACAAGATGCGGATCTCTCTAATTTATAAAATACGGTTGAGTAGTAAACAAGTATGTGTCCATATATAATATGTTCTGTGCCATTTAGTTAAACTACGCTCCAATACTGTCACTGTAATTAGCTGTCACTTGTATTAGAGTGAAGATCTTAAAACTCACAACAGCTGATCAACTTACAGTAGCATACATGATAGTTCCATATTTTGACTGATAAAGCAGAAAACCATTTTGTCTGGAGTTCTGGTGATTCATCCATTTTGTCATTCGACCACAAAACATGAAAATTGTGACTTTGTGGATCCTGTATATTTAATGGAAAGCACTTAAAGTCGTGTCAATTCAATTGTTCAGTTTGTGTTGTTTCATTTGCTCTGTGTAATCCACACTCAATTAATTTCACTACATATGTCTTCAACACAATAAATTTCAACAGATTAGCTAATCTAAAACCATTATTCATTTTTTTGTTTATGAGTTTTCAAGTATAATGTCTTAACCTAGTTTTAAATTAAAAATAACTAATGATTTGTTAATTTTGTAAACGACACAAATATAATTATATATATAGAAATTGCCATACTACAATATTAAAACAAATATAAGATTTCAAAGTCACTTAGTGATAGATTTTAATGAGTAGTAATCACTAATTGCCTTGCAATGAGCCTAGGTCAGTCCATGTTGTAACAATGTTCTATATTGGTGATGGACTGTATTAGAAACATTTTAGTTGTAAACACTTGATGGGTTTTACAAAATACTTCTTTGCAGCATTTATCGTCCCAAAGATCGGACACACATCCGTTAATTTTGAAGCTCTTCAAACAAGAAGGAAACACCCAGACTATGATGACGCTCCTTAGTTTTTTTTCTAATACTCTATAATTATCTACAAATGTTGAAATATATTTAAATTCAAAATTCAATTAACCATAAACTCAATTGTTAAATAATTCATAAATATTTAATTAGTTTCAAAAATATTTTTTTATAAAATATAATTTACCCAAGTTATTATTATTGTATTATTATTATTATAAAAAAAAATATATTTTGTCACAATACTGCACATACAGGACAGATATCCAATTCCAGATGACATGTCAATGCAAATAAATTATAAAGTATTTTTTTAACCCTTTATAAAATTGCTAGAAATAACACACAGATTTACAATACTTATGACTTTTAATGTCTGGCTTTATAGTCCAGTCAAATAGCACACTAGAAATCGCTAAAATCGCAAACTAACGGCTAGTTCTGATTTTTTAATATGCTGTTAGGACCACTACCAGTAGTGTATTTCCAAGTTTGCAGCTTCGAAAGACCTGTGCTAACTTCGTAGCACGCAAAAAACCGTGAAATTTTTTCACTATTTTCAGATTTTTCACTATATCTCCTAAACTATGAGTTTTTTCATAAAACATCTTATTTTCGTTTTTAAAGAAGATTAAATTTGCTACAACAATGGCTATCAACACAAACAAAACTGTATACCAGTTCTTCTCCCTCCGCCATGATAACTATACATTCAAGCTGGATATCAATGCAATCCCACTGCCCAAAAGTGAAAACACTAAATACTTGGGAGTGTATATGGATAACAAACTGACATGGAAGCACCACATATCCAACACAGCAGCAAAGGCAAATAAAAGAATGGCCATACTCAAGCGGCTTGCAGGAGTTAAATGGGGAAGTACACAAGACACGCTGAATAACACCTATAGAGCCTACATAAAACCAATCCTCAAATATGGTAGTGAAGTGATAGTGACTGCGCCTAAATCCCAACTGCAAAAGCTGGAAGAAACCCAGAATAGTGCCCTGAGATTGGTGTGTGGGGCGGTCAAAACAACTCCCGTGATGGCGCTACAGCTGTATACACAAAACCTGCCAATAACTACAGAAATAGAGCAGCAAGCAAGCTATGCACACATCAACCTGCAGGCTTTACCACGTGCAAACTGGGCAAAAAAGACGATACAAGAGCAAACCTTAAAAACTCAAAGGGACCCACTGACAACAACAAAGAACATTCTCGACCGCTGTAATATAACACAGAAAATTGAACCGTTCTGTGAACTGAGGAGTCCCCTTGACTATCTGCAATTTGACACAAACCTGCACCTGATAGAAGACATCAAGAAAGAGGAGTGCCCACCAGTAATGCTGAGACAGCTGACTTTGACAACGATAGAAGAGAGATACCCGACAAACAGTTGGCTCCATGTATATACCGATGGATCGCTCGCGAGTAGCAGAGCTAAAGCGGGCGCTGGAGTTTATTCATCCCTTTTCTCACACTACATCTCAGTGGGAGAAAACAAAAGCAGTTTTGATGGGGAGACCAAGGCAATAGCATTTGCCTTACAGCAACTCCTGTATAGACCTAATGCCTACCAGAATGTTGTGTTCATGGTTGACTCAAGAGCAGCAATACAAGCAATATCTTCCAACAAAAGAGCAAATAGTGAAACTGTAGATGACGCTCAGAAGATGATCAAGTGTCTGCAAGGATTGGGGAAACGTATATGCCTCCAATGGGTTCCTTCTCATGTTGGAGTGTTGGGGAACGAGATGGCGGATGAACTGGCAAAGAAAGGAACACGGCTCCAACATGGGAAGGCGACTCTGAACACTCTGACGGCCAAAAATATGATTAAGAAGGAAACAACCAGCGAGTTCTACCAGAGGACGAAAATCATCTCGGAGGGAAAAATTTGGCAAGATATAGAGAAGACCTGGGAGAAGAATAGGTGTGTAAACCAAGAAGAGAGGCAGTGGCAGTATTCCGCCTAAATACGGGACATGACTGCTTGGCAGCTCATTTGCACAGAATGAAGATTCTGCCCTCTGATGAATGTACCCTGTGCCACGACACGAACTCTATAATGAATAAGGACCATCTGATGGTATGCTGTAAGCTTGACGCAGATCAAAGAAGATCAAAGAATGTACACAAGCTATATTGGGACGCCAGAAGACTGATGGAATAAAATCCGAGAAGTCGCCATAAGAAACAAACAAACAAACAAAAAATTTGCTACAATTTGAGACCAGAACCAGTTCTGTGGCGCAGAGATCAGAACCAATGCAGCCCTCCAAAATTGGCAATATTTTTGCAAACAAGTGTAGTTTTAAAATTGTTTCAACTTTCGACCCTGAGATCAGGGAAAATACTCATTTTAAGGGGTAAATCAAAGGGAAAGATGTTGTAGAGAATGTTATTAGCTTTAATTTAAGCACAAAACGACGTCTTTAGGTCTAACAGTTTGTTTCCTCACATTGCTTAAAAATCCAAAAAATGGGAAAACAACATTTTTCGCAAATTGGCTCTGTTGAGTTCTTACGATGATTTGAGGGTTATTTGACTAAAGCACACATGAAATTTTTCAAATGTGTCTTTCGTTAGTTGAATGTGATTAAAAAATAAAACTGCAGCCCCCCTTCCCTCTGTACTGTGGAATCAAAAAATCACAAATCTAGAAAAACCTATATAGATCATTTACCAATATAAATAAAATGTGTGAGAGCTCGGTCAAGGACCTACGTCTTTGAAAAGGAAGTGATGAGATAAGGAGGAATAGAAGGGGAGCTCGGCGCTCCTTCCCGTATAACTGAAAAGGTAGGCAGGCAGGTATTCCCTCCCTTCCCCTCCAACTAACAGTCCTTCGGTCACAAATAGGGTTCTCATTCTTAGTTTAGTTTCTATTACTCTTCGCGCGCTAACAAAATACAATCTTTTGAATTAATTACATTGTAAATACATTATTAATAGACTAAATGTATATTTCTTGCTGATGTACATGGTTTTCCTTTCAAAATACATCATGAGAACTCAACAGAGCCAATTTGCAAAAAATGCAATTTTCCCATTTTTTGGATTTTTAAGCATTGTGAGGAAACTGTTAGACCTACAGACGTCGTTTTGGACTTAAGTTAAAGCTAATAACATCCGCTACAACATCTTCCCCTATGATTTACCCCTTAAAATGAGTATTTTCCTAGATTTCGTTGACAAAAGTTGATCAAATCTTAAAATTTCACTGTTTTGGAAAAAATTGCCAATTTTGGAGGGCTGTATTTGTTCTGGTATCTGAGCTACAGAGCTGGTTCTGGTCTCAAATTGCAGAAAATTTAATCCACTTTAAAAACGTCTATTTGCCTTAAACTAGCTATTCATTATACTGAAGTCATTCTCTAAATCATACTCTAAGTATTGGGTTTTGTGAGAATTTGTTATTACCTCAGTTGCATCGTCAGCAATCAGAGTCAATTTAGAATGAATAATATCATTAATGTATATAATAAATAACAGAGAACCCAATATTGAACCTTGTGGAACCCCATTTATAGTTTTGAAGTAAAGAAAGAGTTCTTCTGTTCATGTTAATTTATAAGAGGAAGATGGTTAATTAATTCCTCCATACTTTGTTTGCAAGGTTGATGCTGAGAAAGAAGAAATGAGAAAATCTAAATCTAGTAAGCATAGTTCATGCAATGAAGAGGAGGATGGAGATATAGAAAGTATGTATCCCAAGTTTCCTCGGGAATCAAACACAGAATACTCAAAATACATGACTCGTGTACGGAACTCTGTAGAACTTTGGCTGTACGAGCAAGTGTTTAGTTGTTCGTTTGCTCCTAGATTAGGTTGTGAAACGTTTTCTGGATTCCTTCAGATAAGGAAAGAAAGTAGCAGCTCTTCAGCAGTCGTGCTTAAACATATTGTAGACGTGTACGATAGACTTTTTGGAAAGGAAGTGATCAAGTTTCTACCACCAATTGAGTAAGTAACTTTCCTATGAGTTAAAACCTGTGTGAGTGTAGTTAGTAGACCCCTACACTAAAGCGTTGAAGTAGGAAAATATCTTTCTAAAAAGGAACTAGTATATTTTCTCTTATTTTAAGATTTTAAGGCACTGTCCACAAGGATTATTTTGTATTTGTCTATAAGCCAGGGATGGAGTGTTATTAACCTGTTGAGGACATCCTTCTTGCTGCTAGTTATAGGACCCTAACAAGATGTCAGAGGAGTAAGACAAATATTTTCTCAAATTATAACAAAATTTTTATTTTTTCATTAAAAATAACATACGAGTGTAAAAATACATTTTAAAATGAAAACTTACAAATACATAAATTTGTATTACTGTTCAATTACTGTTTGTTGACACTCATAACAAGCACATGTACATATTTGATTTTTCTAATTGACATCCTTCGAATATAGATCTACTCAGCAGTGATAATCAAATAGTTAAAAATATCACAACAGAATGCGTTTTTCCTATGGTAATCAATAATATGTTTTGGACGTACATGGACATCCGTCGTACTCATTGGTAAACAATGTCCTTGGATGTCCTTACTCTTCAGAGAACAAAAAACAACAAGCCTACTCCTCAACAAGTTAATGGCAGGTGGTGGTCTATTCAAAATTTGTTTCCAATTAGATCAAATTATAGCATTTTTAAACTTAAAAGTAGAGTATGTTTTACCATTATAGAGCAGTAAATACTATATAACTCTTAAACTTAAAGAGTAATTTTTCATATTACAAAGCTGCGCACATTTTGAGCTTTAAAGATTTATATGTATATAAAGTGTTTAAAATGTTTTACTTGATAAGTGGCAATATATTTTTTCTTGTTTTTGTTTAGTAGGCAAAAAATGGGTTAGGTTGTTATCTCCTGGCATAGATAGGGAACATAAAACTAAAACTAAATAAATTAACTAACACCCATTAAATCCAGTTAACAAAAATAAAATAAAATATTGCTAAATTAAACAAATAATAACCATGGCTAAAAATGAACCGTAAAAATTCCTATTTTAAGTCTTAAAAAATTAGTTAACAAGAAAAAACAGATACATCATGAGTTTAGGGTGTGCAATGCCACTAGAGTTTATGCAATTGAATGGAGTCAACCAGGCCTATGATATTGCATTGTTAAGGCACTCAAGCACGACTAGAATTTCGCTTGTATACACTTAATGTTTTTACTAATGGCGGTCTTATTTTTGATATTCGCCAAGTGCTTATGACATTTAAATTTGCAGAAAGCTCTAATACACAGGGCCAGATCTACATATTTTGTGCCTATGGGCCCCCCAAAATTGCCGCCCTCTCCACAATTAACACTAGAAGTGTTAACGCTATCGTTTTTCTGAAGTAAGCCATTTCGGTGGTTGTGCAAGCATATTTTCAAAAATTCGCCAAATATAGTAATTATAAACCAATCCAAAACTGTTCAATAGCTTTTTTTGTAGAGAAAGGTTCAAAGAATTTATATATGCTGGTAAAAAAATGATTGATGTAAAATTTACAACGTTATTAGCTCAAGAAATAAAAATGTTTAGTAACGAAAGGAAAACGTTCAACTTTAGGCCTACATAAAAAGTAGTAAACATTTTTTGTATTTTTTTGTAAATGTAAAAAAATTCGTAATTTAGTCCTGAATAGAACTGTATAAAAATATTTATCAATTTCAAATCTCTTATTTTGAAAACACCAGTTCCAAGACTCCCAACAAAACTAGGCCTAGTATGAATAGTAATTTAGGAATATATTCCTTGCCCAAATATGAAATATTATTATAAGAAAGTGTAGAGAATAAATCAAAGAATTGAACTGTATACTTGTAAATTATTATTTCATAAAAGTATTTGACTTAGTTTTACTTGAATCACAAAATAATCACAAAATTAGATCAAACGAATTGAACTTCTCACGGACACATCAAAAGCGACGTTCTGTGTGAAAACCCGTTGGAAGTGCTACTTCGGGAGTGTGAGAAAGTCGAGTTTTGAATTTCCCATTTGTCGGTATTTCTCAGAACTGTACGAACAAAACCGTTAGAGTAAATATAGTTTGCTTTACACCAAACGAAAGATTGAAATTTGGTCTATAAATAAATATAAAAAAGTCTATTGAAATAATTAGAATTATAAGAGATATCTCGAACTCAAAGTATTCTGTTTTATTCGTTGAAATTTGTCCAATTGCAAAGGTTTACAGACAATTCCATATCTTTGGAACTATGCAAGTGACGTTTGATTGGATGGCAGTTTTAGAAAGTTAAAATCTTGACGAATCCAAAGGTATCTCTATATTATTGTCAAAATATCCCGGTCGGGCACCATTGAGCTTTACGCCCGGTTTACACGCTACGATAAATCGTAACAATAAATCGAAAGTGTGAGTACTGCTTACATGCAACGATTTCTTGTCCAATCTTCATTGATGAATATTTAACTTTTGATAGTTCTTTCTTATAAACCGTACGGAATGCATTAATTTTTTTAACAACAGTGTTTCTGTCTGCCATCAGATCAAACTCCTTGTATTTTTGAACGAACGCTATGTGCGCATGGTCTTTTTTATTCCTGTCGGAGTATTCTTAGCTCTTAATGATCCACAAGCAGGTAAAACTTCGATATAGTTCAATAAATTCAGTCAAGAACTCTCGAGAAGTTTGAGTTGCCTTGCTATCAATTGAATAAAAACAACACAAGGTATAAAAACACGTAAAACTGAATCAACGAACTAGTGCCACAACATTTCCGGTTGTAATATATGTAGTTTGAATTACAAACAATAAATGTTTCATCTTTAGAGAAATATTATACTAAATTTTTATTAATATTTCTGTATGATTACACCAACAGGAGGTGAGGGGGCTAAATCTAATTTAACTTTTACAAATTTAAATACGTTATTACGTAATTTTTACAAGGTGAAATTCAGAAGTGGTTTTACAAAATAATAAAAGACACATCAATTTCAAATCACGTATTTCAAGTTTATTTTACATTATACAGTTTAAACAATTACGTCCAACCATGTTGAGTTTGAAAACACTTTTCTTTAAAACACACTACACTATACTATTATAGGCTACTACGTTTAATACTTTAAAAACAAAAGTACAATAAATCAGTTTTACACTGAATGAATCGCACTGAAGAGTTGTGCAGCAGCCCAAGAACAGTGAAAAAATGGTGATAGTGAAAAGCAAACAACAATAAGACTGAACTGAACGAATGACAAAACAGACAACTGCGATTTCTCGCCTTTCTCGGTGTTAGCCGAAGGCACGAAGTTTATTGATTCGCCGCCGAACAGAGCCGAGGATGCACGAAGCAGTGGCCGCATCAATCTCTCACATTCACTCACAAACATGTCAGTGTACAGGCGTACATTTAGTTTGGGTCAAACGAATAACTTGGCATTAGCTCATTCATCTATGTCAGACGCTCATACGCATCCTGTTGTAAAACTTGAATGGAGTTTTAGTTTTGTTCTAAAACATAGTACAGTACAGTAATATTATTTCCTAAAATCCAGTTTTGCGTTTTGCTGCTCCTAAAAATTTGCCGCTATGGGCACGGGCCCACTTTGCCCCATGCTAAATCCAGCCCTGCTAATACATATAATCGGTAGATAACCAAATCCGCCCTGATGTTTTACTGTTTCCAAATGAATCGACTGAAAATCATGTTTTTAGTCTTGTTTATAAGCAAACATCTTTAATAAAACTTGATAATTTACTATTTTTGTCATCTACTAATTAGATGTTTATGAACGATCTCCTGTAAATTACAAGTGGTTATATCTTCAAAATTCGATGAAAGATACGTTATATTGAAAAGAGATGTATTAGACTGTTTCATGCTGATATTGCACACCTTTGACAGTTTGAATGTTATAGTTTTTTGCAAGATTAAAACTAAATAAAATTAAAAAATTCTAGATAAACCTTAACAAAAATGTTTTTGCTCCATTTAAACATTTTTAAAATCTTTTCTCCTCTGGCCACTTTTAAATAAAACATAAACATTTAGATGGATTAAAAAAAATCTTAAACATTGTGTACTTACAGGCTTACAATAAATGGTAATTGTGTTACAGCAAGTTACCAGATGAAGGCATTGAAAGAGTCCTTTATATACATACAATCTACAGCAAAATATTAGAGTTCGTAACAGTGCAAGGTGGTTTGTTAAGTCAAGTAGAACCACAATTGTTGATGCCTTACACTGACTATGTGCTCTTTATGAACAACACTGGAAAAGCTGGAAAAGAAATGGTGAATATATTTTCATTCAACTATCATTAATTCACTTTGCACTTACTGTTATCGTTGTATCTACTTATATATACGTGTTGGTTTTTATGTTTTAAAAATCTGTCAAATATATATTTATTTTGTGTTCCTTCTGACAAAATAAATTTACGAAGCTAGATTCAAAAGATATATATAAATACATACACATATAGTAATTACATTACCCAAATGTATAAATATTACAACAATATAAATATATGTTGAAAAAAGCCTAAAGCAGGGTTACGGCTGTATTGAGCATCTGCCCTAAGTAACAAACCGAATTTACCGGATCTGAGGTTCAGAAAATATGACATAGAACAGGAATTCTAAACATTTCTTTTAAATGCTTTTTCTTAACCCTTTGAGTGCCGCAGCGTCTACATAGTAGACGATATAAAATGTGCATAAAGTGCCAGCGTCTACCCAGTAGACGATCCGTATTTTATACATTATGTTATCATTGTAATTGATTATTCGGTTCACGGTATTCTACATGAGTCAAACTATCGATTGATACCGGTTTTTTTATTTTTTTGACAAAGTGACACAATATGTATACAGCGTAGACAGCTGATTGGCGCCAACTGCTGACAGTGTTATGTTTGTATTGTGTAATCATGGCAAATTTCACTATAACATAATATATTATATATGTTTTTTGATGTATTTTTCATGTTCTTTCTTGTGGTATAACGCAAAAAAAAAAAAAAAAATACGGTATACACCAAATTTCACTTCAAACTTGAAATAAAAAAAAAAAAATCATTTTTGTTTATGCAACATAATTTTGTATGTATATTAATTTAGAACTATATTTTTACATGTATTTTGTTCTTCAAACTATTACCAACGAAATAAAAAAAATTATACAAATTGGTTGAATAGTTTTTTTTTATGATTTTTTCACCAGACGTTTGCAAAAGTGTTGGTTTTGGTCCGGCACTTTATGCATATGACTTGGCAAAAGGGCCGCGGCACTCAAAGGGTTTTAAAACTACATTACTAATAATTTACAAGTTACAAAGTTCTAGTACTATAATAGTTATGGTGTTAAGCTTAGGTCTTTTAGTAATATACCGGTATTTAAGATTGATCAGTAAAATTTAGCTTGATCCTTCGGTCTATAAAACACTTTGTTATGGATTCAGTAAAATCACTCTTAAAAGTATAAAAGGTCTTTTAAATTATATATCTTAGCGATTCAAATTCGAGTTATAAAATCTAAAGATTTATTGAATGTACCCACAGGAATTATATTGAAATCTGAAGGTTCTGAAACTTAATACAGATGTTCAGTCTTGGATAAAAAAGGTTTCAATGCTCAAACCTTGATAAGTTTAAATGTAAACAGCTGTATAGCAATTAAAAATGACAACTAAATCTTCACATCAAATATCAACTAAAGTACAAACTTCAAAAGGTCTGTCCTCGCGATTTTTTTAGTTAGAAATATGACTTTGACAAATCAGTTTGACAGCATGGGCAGGCATTGTCCATGCTATTGAAACGGAGATCTTACGCTAGTAGACTGCATGAAAACATCAACCTCATAAAACTCATTTAAACTAGTTATTAGGAATATGTTTCCCCCGATATTGTTTTTTATTGATATTTATATTTTTAAGAATAATTTGTGTCATTGTGGAACCTTTAAATTAAACATTTTTTATCAAAATGAATTAAGAATTGAGAAAAATAAGCACTAACTTTAGTTTACAGATAACATCTGAACATTATTGGTGCTGTACTATTTATCAAGACCTAAATTCTGATGTATAGTACTGTAGTAATTATTTGGAGAATAAATTATTTTATTTGGGAGAATATATTTACTTTCAGAAAACAATTTAAAAAATTTGTTAGAATTGAAATAGCACAGCAATACACGTTAGAATATAACTAATGTAATGTTAGTTTTTTGTAGTTTAAACTTCATAATGGGTTTTACTTAAACATGGGTTACTGAAATGAAGAAATTTTGATTTTGAATTAAACACTGAGACAAGTATAATTCATAATTCAATGTGGTAGTGAATTCGCCAATGTAGATAGGTCAGGTAGTAGCGCGGCAAGCCTTCATAAGGCTATCAACTAAACCGTAAACGGATAATAGGACAACAAATTATGAATTTGCTGAAAATCCTTTAGATTTAATTCATGTTGATTTAAGGTGTCCAATATTTTTTGTTGTCCTAAGATAAGTTTCACATTTATACATAATTTACTTTCTGAAAACAAAAGATAACTCTTCTGCTATGCTGAAAGATATTTTGATACAATAAAACTTGAACACAGAATCTTACAACTGTTTACACATAGTTAGTTTATAGTTAGATTATTGTAGTTGGTGCATCACTGAAGATGGCAACATTGTTGTTGAGCCGTGTTTGAATTAATAGACGTATTAGTTGTGAGAGATTCTGTCGCGTTATCTTCTTACGAGTCAAGCTCAATATTTATTTAGCATATATATTCTGTAGCTGTGCAACATTTGATATGTTATCGATGCAACATAATTCGGTAGTATCGTTTCTTCTAAACTTCAGGTATATTTTTGTCACAGATTTATGAATGTCAGAATTCAGATTTGCCATCCAACTGTCTAACAGAATCAACGTTCCAACAAATCTCCTTACAATGTTGGCTTGACCTGATGCTACAAACATACAAGGTTACCACACTGGCTATGTGCTGGAAAGCGTAAGTTAATGTACAGTACTTTCTCAAACAGTCGAGAGATGTCTGTAAAGAAGGAAACAACTAAAAGTTAAAAGGTTAATTACCTTAGTTTTTCTCCTTCAGACAATCCAAAAAACTAAGGTAATTAACCTTTTTTAGTATACTCATTGAATACACAATCCGGTAGGCTATACACATATATATTATGTGTAAATTTAAGTTATAGTTTTAACTGAAACTTTAAGTTATTTTATAGTTCAAATATCCAAGATACTTTATTAAGTATTCAAAAGTAAATTCCTTACACCCATCCTGAGTAGTAGTTGTTCTTCTAAAGCATTTGGTATAGGCCAAGATTAACAAAATTTCAGATTTCTTCATATGCCGGGAGCTAAGTAGGGTTGAGCATGCATTTAAAGCCATACTTGATTTTTTTTTATTATTGTTTAGGCCACCGGGGTGAACATAAAAACGCATGTTGTTGCCTTCCCAGGTGGTCGACAACGGGGGAAGGGGGGGGGAACATGGCCGCATACACTATTTAAATAAACGCCCACAGCTCCACAACTGTGATAGATAGAAGTTTAAAGTAAACAGTGTTTTACTGTACAAAGTACATTCTTTAAAAATGTTCCTTACAAAAAAAATCTGTCTTAGTTTTAGAATAAAACATTTTTTTCTTTTAAAATGTAACTTTAAAATCTATTTTGTGTACTCTTTATATGTTTAAAAGTTAGTTATTTCTTATCAATGGTCCAATTATAAACAACAATAGTTTTATAGTTTATGTTACAAAATCGCTAATACACTACAATGATGATGAGTTTGTGGCCAGCGGCAAGTCCTACTGAGATAAGACGCCACAAGCACAGTCATTCATGTAGTGACTTGAACGTTGATTACCTAATAATAGGATGTGTGTTAAATGGCGTTTCCTTTAAAAAGTCCTGCTGATAAAAAGCATAAGAAGTTTTATTTCAACTTATGCTTAATATGCCAAGAGGAAAATAAATTTCCTTCTAAACCTAAACTGACAGTTTACATAAATAGTATTTTAAGAAACAAAATTTCAAAAGAAATTGACAGCAAATCTACACAAACCTTTATTTTCAAATGGCTTAGGAACTATTATGCCTCTTACATTAGTTCTCATAACATTTCAAGAAACGTAAAACAAGATGTTTCGGAACAAAGCTGTGAATGCAATGAAAAACCTAATTTCCTCACTTCCCCTTCAACATCCTTATTTATTAGAAGTGTTACTCCAAAATGTGACTACAAAAAGTGTATTTTTTGTCAGCAAGAAACTGAAAAGAAAATTAAAAAACGTATCGTATAAGCAAAGAGGATCGTGCCAAAATGTTACTCAGCGTGTGCCGACAAAGACAGGACAAAGTTTTGGTTAGATTAAGTACATTAAATGATATTAATGATATTTTTGCTGCAGACATATTATGTCACAAGCTTCGCCTGACTTGGTATTTTGATAAGAGTACCGCTAACCTCAAATCAGAAACCCCCCATTTTACGTTGGTAATCACAATGTTTTGAACTTGTCAATTTAATATTTAGAATTAGTTAGAGGCCCTACATGACTATAATAAATGTTCACATGATAAATTTGTTATATTAAATGCTCATTGTGGTAATTTGTTTTTGTTAGATAAACTCAAATTAGGCAAATTATTAAAATAATTTTATGAATCCAAAATTATGTTTTTGTTTCATAATTCCATCTACTGTATTCCTTGAACTTTTCTGTCAGCCAGGTAATAAATAATAATTTAGCAAACTTTCAACCATTTATAATTAGCTGTGAGAAATTGTGCCTACAAAGTCATGGTGAGTTTCAATTTATTGCAGTTCTTCAAGGAAACATTGTAGGTTGAGGAAGCAGCTATTAATCGAAAGAGCATTTCATTTAGTTTTATCAACATGTATTTCACAATATTGTTGTCATTTCAAACCTTAAGCAAATTCGAACTAAAACAAATGTAATAAAACTAAACATTTGCTATTGCAGACATTGAAGTATGGATATTTCCTTTATATCAAAGCCCACTAAAGAATACCGTTGAGGGACGGTTTGTGTACACCGAGACCTTGAACGCTCTAATCGCCGTAGTGCGACGTTGTCACGTTCTTCCCACGCTTCTAACTGACTGCGGCTGACTCAACGCATTTATAATTTTTTAAACTGTGCGACCAAGCCTCGAGCGGTAAATACCAGGAGTGTTCGAGGCTAGAAGATATGGCAACACTGCGCGCCCATCCTATTGGCCGCCTCACAACAGTATTCTTTAGTGGGCTTTGATATAAAGGTATGCATTTGCTGTAGTCTTATTGACATTGATTTTCATAACAATTTCCTGAAAAAAAATTATGTATATTGATGAAGCCACATCCATTACTTCAGATCGTGTTCATAGTCACAAAACTGTTGAATTTTGCCAAATCTCTCAAGATTTAGTTAAACAAGAGCCTAACAGCCGAAAGATTAACTTGATTTTCCAGCAGGAAAAGGAAGCACTCATTGCCAATGTTAATTGAGATTTTATGTGACACAAATTTTTCTTGGCATTGGATTGGAAGAGGTAGACAGAAAGCTGACCACATCGCTCACCAGATCTTAACATTGAGTAGGTTATAAGTTAAACAAATACTTTACAGTGAGCTGTTTGGAGATGTCATATTTTTGAAACAGCGTATTATGGTAGCAATGGAATTGATAACGCCAAATATATTTTTTTCCAGTATGGCAAGAAATGGATTAACATTTGTATGTACATAGGCTACCCACAGGCCCACATAGAATAAAATAAACAAGAAATTTTACTTTATTGAGTTGTTAATTAATTTCCGTTAAGTTTAATGTTTTCTAATTATACTAAATTGAAACCTCTCTATGCCTGACTTTATGATCTCAGTGTAAAGTATATTTTTACTATAAACATTTTATTATAATTCATTCTCATAATTATATCATTCATATAATAATGAAAGATAACAATCTTGAAAGTAATTCCTAATTTTGCACAATAGCTGGTACAACATCTAGTATAGTATAAGAAAAACTTAAGTACTGTACTTGAGATTGTTCTATAAAATAGATCAAATCTTGTTTCAGACCTCTGGGACACCAGACAGGTCCCATTTTTGCTAGGCCTCACGAAGACTCAAGGGGAATGGAAAGAAAGACGTTACCTTGTAAGACCTTCTACTCTCGGCAAGAAGATATATTGTTGGCTTGGTTAAATAAACACTATAATACACAAAGATTCATAATTTGGAAGGGTGAGAGGAGTTTTAATCCTCTTCAAAGATCGATTGTAAACTTTGATCAGGACTTGGAAGATGGACTGGTGTTAACTGCAGTCACTGCCTATCATTGTCCTTTCCTTTGCGACCTGTTTTTCCAGGATATGTTCCTACAACCTGATACCATTTGTCAAGTAAGCTTAGAGGAAGGAAAATTAAATCTTTTATGGCAATAATTAAAAGAAACATTTTGCGAGAAAAACTTTTTGAAATGTATTTTAAAACATATAGGACTATATTTCATCATATTTAGTATATTATATTTAAAACGTTAACAATTTTAGGTTGATATTTAAGAACAATTTGTTATAGCACATTTGACAGTCATTATGTCATACACACTTTTAGGGTGCTTTTATTAATTCCAATTGGAAAAAATTAAAAATAAAGAGGAATTGAAAAAGTGATTTTTTTGTTGGTAAAACATGGAAAGTGAAAATAAATGGCTTTGGTTACAAATAGATGGATATGTACGATTAGGTCTTCCAAGTTAGACCTAAATAATTTTTATGTCTTAGTTATAAGTTATGAAGCTTTAAAGGTGATAAATATGACCCTCTTTGTAATGATACACTGACAATGAGTTCGGGTCCTCAGATGGTCATAAACATTGGTTACTTGGTTTACGGAGGGAGGA
>JAGFPH010002346.1:159551-197157 GCA_018207615.1 Philaenus spumarius | reverse complement strand
GGGGGGGGGGGTAGTATTCCAGTCGCGGACACGGCTCCCATATTGGTTAGTTGGCAGATTTCGTGACGTCACGTAGGGGTAGTAGGGGGGGTAGTTTTCCTGGTGTGGTAGTATTCCGCATCCCCCTATGAACTACTACAAACATTTTAAGACCAAAAATAGCCAAATCGGTCCAGCCGTTCTCGAGTTTTAGCGAGAATAACGAACAGCAATTCATTTTTATATATATAGATACGCTGAAAATTTCACAAAAATTATGATTGCTTAGGACAGAGGCACTTGGATCGGGTTGGGGGGTATAGCGGTAGCCTAGATTCTGGTGCCCCCTAGTTGTGCATATAACTGAGAGATTCGTCTTCCAAATTCCTTTAATTTGATACCAATTTCAATATAGGCCTAATTTGTAGAACATTTTGTATGTCCAAGAAAATGACAACTGACGTCCGCCATATTGAATTTCTCGTGACGAATATATCCTATAACAAACGTACAGAAAACAATCTAACGATTCCTAATTTGTTTTAAAACCGGCTGATCCGTTTAGGCACTATATCAAAGCCCAAGAATACCGTTGAGGGACGGGCTTGTGTACATCGAGACCTTGAACGCTCCAATCGCCGTAGTGCGACGTTGTCACGTTCTTCCCACGCTTCTAACTGACTGCGGCTGACTCAACGCATTTGTAATTCTTTAAACTGTGCGATCAAGCCTCGAGCGGTAAATACCAGGAGTGTTCGAGGCTAGTAGATATGGCAACGCTGCGCGCCCATCCTATTGGCCGCCTCGCAACGGTATTCTTTAGTGGGCTTTGATATAGAGCGCAACATCCGGATTGTACGACGCTTTTTAAGTTTCGCAATTGGGTAGAAAATGACTAAGCTTCGAAACAAAGCCGATAAAATGGCGGCTATCGTACATCATATTGTATTTTTCGTGACGATAAATCGTCAGAAACCAAAATCGATCGACTCTATACACCGTTTTGACTCTATACATCGCAACATACAAGACTTTACGTTTCTCTGTCTGGCGGGAGTACAACTTTGAAGGTTCACAATAAATCCAAGAAAATTGTGGCTATTCCCATTTATATTATATTATTCTTGGCGGCAAATCGCCGGAAAACCTAAATCGGTTGATCCGTGCAGGTTCTAAGGCGACACATCCGGATTGTAGGCCTACAACGCTTTAAGGGTCTGCTCCAGTAAACGAGAAAGCAACTGGAAACGCAAGTGCTTCTCACTGTATCCCTATCTAAACAGTGCAATTTCTTGCAGCTAAACGCTTTGACATTGCCTCATTTCAAACCATTTTATAAGTCTATCTTTTGTAATTGAATGCTGAAAAAAAACCCTGAATATTCTTTATAAAATTTCGGACCCGGCTTGCAAATTATTTTTCATTATACATTTTTTATTGTGTTAGGAAAAAAATTCAAACTTTGTACTTACAAAATGTCAATTTCATAACAAATCAAAAGAATTTTTTTTAATGTAAAATGCAAAACGGATGCGTATTGTGACTGTGCTTAAAATGAGACCTTGCATACATTTTTATGATAAAAAATGAACGAAATAAAAGGTTTGAAATTTAACATTGCTCTTATGGGATAAAAATCCAAGATGACCGCCACTACAGCAGACTCTTAAGTTCCGCAGTCTGATAGAATGCAACTAATCATGATAAGTCCATGACGTCCATCTGTACTAATATTATAAAGAGGTAAAAATTGTTTGTTTGCATGTAGGGGATAATCTCCGGAACTACTGAACCGATTGATAAAATAGTTTTACTAATAAAAAGCTGTACTCTCCCTGAGCAACAAAGGTTATATAATTCATTTCGATAAAAACATTTTTTATTTCAATATTTATAAATTTATTATGAAAAAAATCTTAGGTTAGGCCTAGATTGATGAACCAACACATGTACATTTATTACCATAGGAAACAATTGGATAAAATAACAGATAAAACAGAGCTGGTTGCTCCAATATTTCCATCAACAGCTGATTTCAAATTTTGAAGCAATTATTTCTATTTCTAACGTTCAGATTATAGGTTTTTATTAAGTGTAGACCTGAGCCTTGCTGGTTCTTTTAACCTTTATTATAACTGCTGTTATTAAATCCATACGAATTAATTTGATTTGAACATTTAACATTATTTACCATCTTAGGTTTGGTATTATTATTAAAATCCCACACCATTTTTATAAAGAAAAGATAACATAATTAAGTGTATAGAAGGTTCCAACGGGGTTGGCGTTCGGAGCACGCACCGATTTCCCCGTGTTAAAATATATTTTTGTAACTAGTCATATATGAAATCGTCGGAAAACCAAAATCGGTTGATCCGTTTTGACTCTCAGGTGTAGCATCAGGAAATACCAAGATCGGAAACCAACCTATAGTTTCAAAACAATACTTTTATTCAATTATATGGTATTGACGAGAAAGTGTTGCGCTTTAAGTCAGCCAACGTGTCCCTGGGGAATGTATATTTGCTGCCAAATACGGCCAGCCAATGTGACAGTCGGCTTCCCAGAACCTACGCAACCCGTGTCTTGTATTCTTGGAACGTTCACTATAATAATGACGAAGATGCTGTAGACTTACGATTCACGATACCACTTATTATGACTACTGTCTATAGGCCTACTTCCTAAATAGGGTTAGTCATTTCCTCAGGTCGTATGATCGAATCATCCGTAGAAAACCACGCGCAAAGAGTGCATGCTAGCTTCAAAGGGGTTTGACGTCCAGCGCGGTCCCAAGCCAACATATTTTTTGACAACACCTAAACAAGTATATACACACACTTACACACACACACATCACATACATATTTTCACCTTCATTAGCGAATTTCCATAGGAAAATGAGCTATTGCAGTGGCCTCATGTGGGGCAGTGGGTTTTGTAAGATCCAAGGTCGGCAGTAGGAAATGAGCACCGATCACGGTCCCCAGAACACGTTTTGGGATGTCATTAAAAATCATATATATTTTGTTTTTTTACGCGACCTCATAGCTCGCTTGGTTTCCCCAAAATCGATCAAAACGTAAAATACCATAAAAGTGCCCGGTTCAAATCCACGTGGTGTATCTTACCGTGGAGTTGGCGTGCTAAGCACGCAATGCATCGTGTATTGAAGATACACCTAATACGGGGGTTGGCGTGCGAAGCACGCAATGCTTTGCGTATTGGAAATACTCCCAATATGCAGAATGGCGTGCGAAGCACGCAATGCTTTGTGTGTTGAAGATACTCCCAATATACGGAATGGCGTGCGAACCATTTTGCTGCTATTCAGCACCGTCGTGAATAGACCTATTTCCCAAATTGTTGGTTGAAACCCTGAAACATAGGCCTATAAACTTAATTTTGGAAATTTGCCCAACTCACGTCAGCGGATCAGCTGCGTGGTCGAATTATTTAAGAATGAAATGTTGGTGGCTGGTTAATGCAATAAAAATGTTACCTTTTTATTTTATTTTTTTAAGAACGAAAAACTTAGGCCTAAGTACTTTTTTTTCAATTTTCCGCCTACACTCTCTTCCTCAGCAAGGGTTAATTTAATTAAATTACAAGCGAAAAAACATGGACCAAGACCGGGATTTGAACCCGGGACCTTTACCATTCCGTGGTACCGATTGAGCTACCCTGACCACTTCAGATATTGGTCGATGTTATCTCACTTGTACGGTTTTACTGCATTTATTGAACCAATAGACTGAATACCTCGTGTACGCGACATTGAAAACAATCTGAATTCTTTTTGGAGCTTACAGTGGTGTTATCCCCCCCCCCCTCCGTTTACACACTTCCTCAGCAAGGGTTAATTTAATTAAATTAGGGTGGCTCAATCGGTAGAGCGTTACCAAAGGATGGTAAAGGTCCCGGGTTCAAATACCGGTCAGGTCCATGTTTTTTCGCTTGTAATTTAATTTAAAAACGTAGTCAACAAATTAAATCCCGTTTTAAAATTCGTGTTATTTAATTTGTGTTGTTTTTGTTACCTTCTTGTATTGTTTTACTGTTTGACCTTTTCTTGTAAATTGTGTTTATTTTACGCCCAAAGTTTAAGGTCGTTATTCGTTAGTTTTAAGTCTATTCAAAAGTTGTAATTATTACAATACTAGCTGACCCGTGCGAATATTTCGCAAGCTCGGAGTAGGCCTACATTTACCTGATTTAACACGTTGATTTAATTCAGTTAATTAAGTTTATTTATTTACATTGGTTTATAAATAACAGTTTCCCTATACAATCTTACAGTGTAAACAATCTAACTAACAGCTGTCATGCTAGTTAAACAGATGGTTAGTGGATGGCGCCTTTCATTAGGAACATACAGAGTATAATATAAAAGTTTTTTAAATCAAATTTTGTTATTAAAACATGAATTTTAAGCTGTTTGTCTATTTTTCCCGTGTAGTGGTTAAGGAAAGCTTTAAAATGATGCCTCATTCATGTAATTTGATGATGTATTAAGGAAGTTATGGCGTACCGACAAAAAAATAGTCTTGAGAAATAATATATGCGATTAGAAATGCAACGAAGTACAAGATGTGAACGGAAAATCGGTTATATAAAAACAAACGAATGGGATTATTCAAAAAAAATAATGATAATTCGTATCTTGCTTATACGGATTTCCGAAAAATGGCAACTATCCATAAAAAATTATATCCAAAACCAAGGACTGAAAGCGTTATTCCCATATGTAATCACCAGACGCCTTAACCTCTAATGTCACAGATTTACACGATTTGTGTGTAATATTTATACATTACAAATCTATTTTTTACTTGAGTAGTTTTCCATTAATTGTATTTGAGAATTGTGGACATTTACAGTGTTCTGAAGGACAAAAATGCCCATAGATTTACAAACGATGCTAGAGGGATGTTTGAAGGTTCATTTTAAAAGCTTATTGTATTGGCTTTCATTTGACATGTAAAATGACTACTTCAAAACAATTTATTTTTTATTTTAAAAATTAAAAAAAAAACATCTTGGATTTAAAAAAAATTGTTATTTTGACATAGGCCTATTATTGGTTAGATTAGTGCCAAATTTTAAGGTAGAGAAAAGATAAGATCACGAGTACATAAATAAAATATACAGGTAAGCGGGTGCTATAATCGACTCCTATAAACGCGAGTGTACGTATGTACGTAACATATAATATAACAGCTGATTTCGCCCATCACCCAGTGTAGATTTTAGTTCAGGGTTATGTTTACAACTTCAACCGTTATAATTTCATGCGAAGTTGATTTTTTTTAAGTATGAGTTATATGTTATATATAACTAACTAGCTGACCCGTACGGCGTTGCCCGTGGTGGTTGGTATCTTCAGTCTTTTTAACGTAATTGTATTCTTTTTAAGTGTTCAGTCAGCGAGTGGTATTTGGCTTTTATATATATAGATCTTAAATAATAAAAGCACTAAATTGTCATAATAATAAAAGATCTGAAATTACGATTTTAGTAACTTTGATCCGCCCCAAACCCCTCCTAAAATTTCGAAATGTTTCATACCATTTCTTAGTGAGCACCTATGGCCCTAGAGGAAGCTAAATACCAAATTTCATTCCAATCCGTTCGGTAGTTTTGAAGAAATCGTGATTTAATAACTTTGATCCCCCCAAACCCCTCCTAAAATTTCGAATTTTTTGAAACCCTTTCTTATCGAGCGCCTATGACCCAAGAGGAAACTACATACAAAATGTCATTCCAATCTGATAGGTAATTTTGGAGAAATCGTGATTTAATAATTTTTACTCCCAAACCCCCCTAAAATTTCCAATTTTTTAAAACCCTTTTTTATCGAACACTTATGGCCCTAGAGGAAGCTACATACCAAATTTAATTCCAATCCGTTCGGTAGTTTTGAAGAAATCGTTTTTTAATAACTTTGATCTCCCCCCCCCCACCCCCAAAAATTTAGAATTTTTTCAAACCCTTTCTTAGTGAGCACCTATGGTCCTAGATTTGTTTATACAAATTTAAAGAAGAGATAGGCCTACCTATCCGTTTACCCGTCATCTGCAAAAACTTAAACAAACCCAGTGTAGATTATAGTTTGGAGTTATGTTTAGGTAGGCCTAGATAAGTAATGTTGTTTGTAAATAGTTTGTTTTTTAAATTGTGTATTTCTTATGTGTATATATTTAATCAGCCTGTGATTTTTCACAGGGACTTACTAGTTCATCATAGTTAGTCACAACAGGAAACTCTTTCTTACAATGATATATGATTAATTAGCATCTAGATTTACTTTTTTTTAAATAATGTTTTCTAGATTTTAAAAATTCAAAAATTTGAAAAACAAGTAAAAATTTCACGTTTTGAGGTTGTATTACACATTAACTGAAAGTCCGTACAATAAACTTTGAGGACTTATCAAACACCCCCCTAGCACCATCGGTTGTAAATCTTCTAGCATTATTAGCGAATTTCCATAGGAAAAATGAGCTATTGCAGTGGCCCTTATGGTCAGACCCAAGGTCGGGAGTAGCAAATGAGCACCGATATGGTCCCCAGAACACGTTTTTGGGGGTCATTAAAATTCATATATATGTATATATATGTGTTCGCACTCTAGCGGCCGCATTTTAAGTTTGATTTGGTCCAAATTTGGTACACGTGTTGGTTGTCTATGTAGCTCGGATGAGTTCGTCAGCCAAAAAAATCCAACAACCGGAAGTACGTTTTTTTACCGGAAGTAACTATTTTTTTAGATTTTTACTACGAGAATGAGATTTTTTAGAGTTTTTTCTAAAAATATAAATGTAGGATGTTATTCTGCACATTTTTTTTTACGCGACCTTATAACTCGCTTGCTTGGTTTCCCCAAAATCGACCAAAACGTAAAATACTTGGTTCGAAGCCAAGTGGTGCAAACTCGCGAGGCCACTAGGAGGAAACAAATTCTACTAATATATTGCTTACACACAGACAGCTGTTCAATGCCTTCGTGAGTAGATCTATTTCCCAAATTGTTGGAAATTTGCTCAACTCACGTCAGCGGTCCAGTTGCGTGGTCGAATTATTGTGATTCAAAACATTGTAAAATACGACTAGGCCTACTATATTTCCTAAATTTTCAAAAATCCGTATTACAAAAACTATACTCAAGTATTACTAATGTAATACTAAGATTACTAATGTATTTAGCTGGTATAACTTAGCGTAATACACAAAAATCATCTAAGTTTGAGAGATGCAGATTCAAAATTGATTTTTCTTTGCGTTAATGGCCCGTAAAACACAACTCACAATTTAAATACATTTTACTACGATTGGCCTTTTCCAACTCCCGCCTATAACAAAATCAAAGATGAAATTACCTCGAAATTAACACACACAAAAACACAAGATTTAGAACAGATAAACCTATGTGTAGGCTGTAACCCACGACAAGAGGGCTATCAACTGGGCTATATTTAGTCGGCAATGATTCTATTTTCAGCGGGATCTCGCTATGTGGCGTACGGGCTATTTCTGTACGATCGCGTAAAACAGTGCAACAAATCCTTCTTCGTTGAAAACGACCGTAAAATCAAATGATTCCCGATTGTGGTCGGTTTCCTCTCAAGGCTGTTCAGAAACGCGGAAGAACTTCGTCCCACTCACAATCAGTGCCTTCTACTGCAAAGTGTACGGTAGCTCGAAGAACCTGTACCATTCAAATCGGGCACTAACTTTAACTAACCGAATTGGATTTTCTTCTAGGCCTACTAGAACGAGGTTATGTTAAAACGGGCCTAAAACTCTTTATCGCATTGGTTATCACAATTGTCTTCAAACACTTCCTCTACAGATAAGCCATGGCCTTGTAGATAAGGTTAATTGTGAACCTAATAAGGACAATAATCACTGAATACCTTAATTGCACCTTAATTATTGAAAAACTCCATGTCTATACATGCCACACAAAAATAGACATACTATTCCAGTTGATCTGTGTATTACATATAGGCTTACAAATCAACTGAAACCAGCCACAATAAACTAGTGTGATCCGGCAATGCTTCGCTATTGCTTGAGTATTCGTTTTGATCAAAAACATTTTTTTATTTCAATATAATTTGTAAATTTAGTCGAAAAAATTCATAGGTTAGGCCTAGACTGATGAACCAAGAATCCGTCTCCACAGCGCCGAGCGGGCTACATTCCGCATATTGGGAGGATCTTCAAATTAAAGAATTGCGTGCTTCGCACGCCAACCCCAAGGTAAAATCCACCACATGGATTTTAACCGGGTACATTTACGGTAAATATTTTACGTTTTGATCGATTTTGGGGGAACGAAGCGAGCTATAAGGTCGCGTAAAAAAACAAAAATGTGCAGAATAACATCCTGCATTCATATTTGTAGAAAAAAAACTCTAAAACAAATTCATTCTCGTAGGAAAAATCTATAAAAATAGTTACTTCCGGTCAAAAAACGTGCTTCCGATTGTTGGATTTTTTTGACTAACGAACTCGTCCGAGCGACGTATACAACCAACACGTGTACCAAATTTGAACCAAATCGGACTTAAAATGCGGCCGCTAGAGTGCGAAGACATATGTAAATATATGATGTTTAATGACACCCCAAAACGTGTCCTCGGGACCATGATCGATGCTCATTTGCTACTCCCGACCTTGGGACTTACCTTAAGGGCGACTGCAATAGCTCATTTTTCCTATGGATATTCGCTAAATAAAAACCGGATTAATATGTGTTCTGGGGACCATGATCGATGCTCATTTGCTACTCCCGACCTTGGGTCTTACCATAAGGGCCACTGCAATAGCTCATTTTTCCTATGGAAATGCGCTAATAAAACCGGATGAATAGTTTTTTAAAATTTTATCGTAGTAAACAAACTTCGCACAAGAATTTTTCTTTATAATATTATCATAACATATATCTCTCAGCTGTGTAAGGACCGCAGGCCTATTCTACCAAGTCACGTGTTCTTCTACCTAACCCTGCTTCGATTGTAACGAAAGCTTCTCAACAAAATCATACCTCTACTTCCTCTCTGGAGTTATGAAGTAAAAAAGTTATATATTATTGCCGTACTGTGCGCACACGGCGAAAGTAAAAACCGTACTCGGACAACAAGAACATGGCAATGCTCCGGAGACAGACACTGACCAGGGAATAGGGACCTGCATTCCCGAGGAACCGGTCCCGCCTTGCATCAAAACAGGCCGCGGGTCAGTGCCCGCGCAAGGCCAATCTACTGATCCCACTCCACACTCCACCGCTCAACGGTTCTACGCCGCCGCGCCGTTGCCATTCCTTTGTCATTCTCTAGGCCTACCTACCATCTGCACTTGGGATCTTTCAGATAAATTGTCTTTCAATGGAAACCTATCCTAGGAAGTGCGTTTATTTATTGTAAACTTAAGTAGGCCTATTTTCAAATACTATATTGTATCCACGAAAACTTTCGTTTAAAACAAGCTAACTGTGAAAACGACTACAGCTGATTCAACACAGCTGTTGCTGAGCGAGGGCAGTAAGATGGGCGAATGTTTCACACATACAGACTGGGGTATTAAATTTAATAAACGGTATCAGGAAACTGACACATACTTTCTCCCTCATTATAGGAACTTAATTTTTTATTTTAAAGAGTAATTTTCCTGTAAAAATCCATAAAATAATGGAAAAACCAACTTTTTACAAAAACGGCTCGAACGATTTTGATTAAAATTTTATAGTTCATAGTACTTTAGGTCCCTAATAAACTATACAATTTTAATCAAAATCGTTAGAGCCGTTTTTGAGAAAAGTTGATTTTTCCATTATTTTATGGATTTTTATGGGAAAATGACTGTTAAAAATAAAAGAATCACAATAAATTGGTAATAGTATTGCTTTATTAAGTTTCTATAATGAGGGAGAAAGTATGTGTCAGTTTCCTGATACCGTTTATTTAAATAGGCCTACCTTATATTAAAAGTTTTCCCCAATATTCTGTCTTTAGTTAAGTAACACAAAGTTATGTGTAGTTAAATAAAAATGTTCCTTTAGAAAATTGTGTGTACAAAAGCAATAAAATACAATAAGTGGTAGGCATTCTGAATTACCAAGATTAACATAAGAAAAATAAAAACTAGATAATGTATTAATTTAATTAATGTTATTTATTTCATAATTAGGCGGATGTTTTAAATTTATTTATAATATTAAAGAAAGAAATTTTGATTTTGATTAAAATTTTATAGTTCATAGTACTTTAGGTACCTAATAAACTATACAATTTTAATCAAAATCGTTAGAGCCGTTTTTGAGAAAAGTAGATTTTTCCGTTATTTTAAAGGTTTTTATGGAAAAATTACCCTTAAAAATTAAAAATTCACAAAAATGAAAAAACGCCTGGAGATACCGTGAATTAGTACCTCCATACCAAATTTCATCAAAATAGGACGACTGGTTTAGGCTCTAGGTCTGATAACATCCACACAGACATCACTCCAAAAACCATTTTTTAGGTTCAGGGAGACCCAAAACGGATATTTCCACCAAAAACTCAAACCTGAAAATTTTGACGAATAAAATACTTTGACCATATACTATGGTATAGGGGGAGAAAGTAAAAATACTACACAAATTAAAAATTCTACAATCTCAGTAAAAAGTTTATATATATTTTTTTATTCCCCATGAAAAGTACTAGACGTAGGCTAATATAAAAAAATTGCAATTATCTATTAACTAACCAAAAAATAATGTTTAGAACAAAACATTACTGTTTATGTAAATATTTTGTTGATATTTATATCTTGTTTAGTGTTCTGCATAATATATAAAAAAAAAAAAAAAAAAAAAAAAAAAAACGGAAATATACATCACCATGTGCGTCTGTTTATAATTTTACACTGTGGACTTGGTGGACTCGCTGAGAATATAACCGGGATGTATCAATACAAATTTATAGTTTTATGGAATACATATTACCAAAAATAAATCGTAAATATTGAAAACAACTTAATTTATGTAAAATAAACGGTACCAGAAACTGGCACGTATACTTTCTCACAAACATATTTAAATTATTAACACGTTTACTGCTAAGGACGCACAAGTCAGCTTGACACTGAACGCTATGAAAATCGGCAGACGCACAGTGCATTGCACGCCAACCCCCGCCGTATTGGGATTATTTTCAATACACAGTGCATTGCGTGCTTCGCACTCCAACGGGTATTGGGAGTATTTTCAATACAAAATGCATTGCTTGCTTCGCACGTCAACCCCCATATTAGGGATATCTTCAATACACAGTGCATTGCGTGCTACGCACGCCAACCCCGGTATGTAACCCCAACTGTGACTACAAAATTGTGCTAAATTAAAGTAGGAGAGGGGATAGTACATTCAAGTTGGAGAGTAAGTAATAAATATTATTATTATTAGCTAAAGAGAAAACTTTTCAATTGATTTCGAACAAATTTGCACCAAACGTGCCAATTAGGCCTAAGATAGATGCACGAAAAAGGGTTTTGAAAAACAACCCCCTTTTTGGCCAAAAAAACCCCCAAAATCAGATATTATTATTAGCTAAACAAGAATTTTTTCAAAAGATGCTGTTTATTGCATATGGTACAGGGTAGATTAAGGGCTACAAATAAGCCAAATTTTATCAAAATTGTTAGAGCGGTTGTTTTATAAAAAAATAATAACTGATTTTTTGGGGGTTTTTAGACCAAAAAGAGGTTTGTTTATCAAAACCTTTTTTCGTGCATCTATACAGGCCTAATTGTCATGTTTGGTGCAAATTTGTTCGAAATCGATCGAATAGTTTTCTCTCTAGCTTTGTACGCATACAGACAGACATTTTGTAAAAACCCCCTTTTTGGACTCAGGGGTCCCAAAATGGATATTTCCACAAAAATCTCAACATATTTTTTTTTTTTGCGATCACTACCGGTATCTTTTTCTATAGGCTACTATAGTATAGTGAGAAAGTAAAAACGTCAAACCAAGCTTTGTTGGAGCCAATTAAATGAATGTTAGGTTCGGAAAAAGATTCAGCCAGAAAGTCGAACCACAAAAAACAACGACGATTACATAAAGCGCAGATAAGGTAAAAATTAGCACCTATGTTGGCAAAGGCTGGAGAGTTCACCTAGCATGAACAACTAACTGATGATGTAAATTTAGACATTCACAGACGAATCACAGCGGGAAATAGATGTTTGCTACATTGCATCCATTATTCAAAAGCAGAACTGCAGGAAGAAAGGTCAAACTGGTTCTGTACAAGACAATATTAAGACCAACAGTAACTATGGAAGCGAAGCAAGGGGTCCTCATCAAAGCCAACAAGACGAGGTTAAACAATTGGGAAAGGAAAGTTTTGAGAAGAATGATTGGACCAAAACAACATGGTAATAGCAGAGATGAGCGTGAACTATCAACTTTTGAAACTCGACATTGTCTAGTGCAATTAGAAGGAGAGAATTAGTAGCTGGGCCAAGTCCAGCAAACGGATCAGTTTAGAGGGCTAAGGAAGTATGGATGGAACAACCGAAGAAAGAATGTAGGGGCGACCTCGGAAATGATTGCAGGACAACGTGGAAGAGGATTACAGAGGCTGGGCATTAGAAGGTGGAGGAGAGTTAAGGAGAGTAGACGAATATGGATGACAGCGACAAGGGAGACCCAGGTCCTAAGTGGCCAGTAGAGCCAGGGAGTATATAAGTGAAAAAATTATCTAGAGGTTCCTAGACATAGCTCCTTTGAAACCTCAAAGTAAAATAGGCCTTCCTAAAGAGGAGACTTTGGTTAATGCCTTCTTAACTTAGGAATTCAACTCTGGCCACCACTACCTCGAACCAAATATCTCTGCCCTAATCTATCGTCATTTGTATGAAAATATCAGAGTATATACAATAATTTGTCCACATTTGCTTCAACGCGAGTCTAGATGGGAAGCTGGTGAGTGAAGCGAGCACGATGAAGAACTCTATTTAATTTAGTTAGGATCATTATTTTTTTAGACTGCTCCAAACATTCACATAAAGTTTATAAACCTCTTTATATTAATAGAATATGTAGAATTATACTTAAATAATGTTATATTCAACACAATATGTCTAATAAAACTCACTTTAGCCAGTTTTCTTTGTAATAAGTATTTTAAGTATAAAGGGTAGATAACTTAAAACACACGTTCTCTAACTTGTTTTATCCACAACTAATTACTTTTAATAGTTGAGCTTCTTTAGAACAACTTGGTATCAGTTTCTCGTTTAGTACAATAGAAACTGAGAACAGCATAGCCCCTCAACGGCTGTCTTTAATGTTGGTCAACTTTCAATCTCTAATAATATTACAGTGATCTCAAGTAGGCCTACATATACGATAGCAAAGTCTAGTACAATAATTATCAGAAGAATTCAAGGGTACAATATTAATCGAGACATAAGAAGTAGCAATTGACCCAAACGATAAAGTGCACGCCTATAAGATAAGTAGGCCCAGAATGTACAATAATTAGTTTAGGCTTCACACTTTGGCCAAGGTCTATTGTAATCATCTCATTTTATATAAAAAATAAATATTATTAATTCCTTCCATTGAAAACAGCCTATCAATAATTTTATCGTAACAAAACTATTGTAGGCCTACCATTAAAAGTAAAGGTTAGGCCTAATAACATTGTAAAATTTGTTAATACAATTTGGACAAAAATGCTAATATAATGAACCACTGACACTTAATTTTGCTTTATCTTTTTTTCTCAAACTAGTAACTTAAACATAGCTCCATTAAAAATAAGGAACCCGTTCCAAATTTTTCCAGGAAATCAAAAATTTGATAAAATCAAATGTAGGCCTAAACTATGAAAAGGCTAAGTCATGTTAATGACTGTTATAGGAATAACTCTTCTTTATGTAGCAGTTATTTTATTTAACCTACTGTATATATGTTAAATTTCTTCATGCTAACATACAGTACCACCTACCCTCTTTTGTCAGAATCGTTTAAAAAGTCTTCTCTTTACATTATCAGTATTTATAGCTACTTTCTTTGAACATACAATATCAGTCAAGTTTCATACAAATTAAATTTCAATTGTAGTTTTATGTTTAACTTGTGAATAGTTTTTGAGTTAAATCAACAAATAAACACACAAACTTTTCTCTTTCTATTTTATACAGAATATAGCCTATAACAGGCCTAAATATAAAACCGAAAAATTTTGTAAAGCCTAATCTTTAACTTTTTGTAAATTACAGAAAGTTATTATTATCAAATTGCTCACTTTCTAACCAAAACTAGCCTAGCCAACTTATCACTAACTTATCATATAGGCTATATAGGCCTACTTAACCAAATATGAAAAAGAAATTTGAAAAAAAAACATTTTTTTTTTTTGTTGTAAACGTATTTAATTGTATACAGTACTGACCTTATTGTTTCTACTATCTCCAAGGCCCCATCGTGCTTATCCTGAAAAAAATAAAGACAATTAATTTGTTTGATATTTTTATTACCGTACAAAATAACATAAAATATAAGCCTATTGTAGGCCATAACATACCCGTAGCCTATTGTAATGGATTCATTCCTCTGCCTAGCTGTCCTGCTATCAACTTAGAGATCTTGTGTTGCCAAAAAGAGATTTTACTACTATATAATGTGGTTTAGGTTAGGTTTTATAATATTCAAGAATAGGCTGCAAAACACCTCGTTAATTGCAGCCCTAACCTAACCTCTAATAATTCAACTACCATTTGAACAAACTAATATTTGAACAAAACCTATGTTTTTGAAAATAAAACGACCTATGTTAAAACAGAACCAGAGTTTATTTAATAATGACTACTTTTCCCACATTATTGCCAGTGTTGAAATTATTGGAAGGATAGAACATTTTTATAAAAGATTTTTTAGTTTTAATTCACACAAATGACAAATTAACGCTGTAAAATCAATGTTTATAGGCCCTATTGTATGAAAAAGTTTACAAACATAAATTGCAAGCAAAAATTATTTTTAATGGAATGTTAAGTCTGGGTCTGGCCTGTCTCTTAAAATTCATCTACAAGCGCACATTAATCTAATTAAAATATATTTGACATGATCATTTTTAATACTTCTACTCTAGGCCTACATAAGTTAATGGAAGCCTATTTATTGTAAGTAGGCCTATTTCTCTTAAAGGAAAGGTTAAAGCCCCATTGATAGATATTGTAATTAATAGGCTACATTAGATTTAAAATTCCTGCTACACAATGGATTTTATTTATTATCATGAACAAAATAGTAAAGCAATAATTATTATGCATTCACAAAAGAAATGTTGATGTTAAACTCATTTAGCCTACTGCTAACATTTTTCACCTGGAAAAAATGAATAAAAAGATACCCTACATTTTGAAATAAGAAAATATTAGGCCTATTCTTAATTTCTCCCACATCAAGATAACATCGGTAGGTCCTAGACCTAAAACATCAGGCCTACACCTAGTGTCTTTAAAAAACTTAAGCCTAATTATTCACATTAAAATTGTGAATACCATAGTTAAATTGAACACAGTAGCAGAGATAACTTGGAAATTATTGCATTATGGAATAGGTCTAATGTATGTAATGCATCTCTACATATTTGTGGTTTTCAATACTTTTTTATTAATTAGATCAAAGCAGGTGATACCATCAGGTGTAGGCTAGTTAAAAAAGCAGCTGTAAGACAGGCTGCAACATGCCCACACTTACTAAAGTAGGCCTACAGGTTTATAAGAAACAGGTGGAAGAAAACAAAGTCAGAAAATAACTAAACTTGGAAGCTTGTTGCTCCACATTTTACAGTTGGAATCAAATTTTGTTGTGTGGCACATTGTCTTTCGAGTCACCATTTATGTCTATTGATATGCTTGTCACCATTTTTTTTTTTTTAATAAACAGTTTACTGGATAATTTACCTTCATTTATTAATTGCACGTTATTTTTTCAATTAGAAAAACGAATAAAACATTCTTGCTGTCGACATTTCCAAGTTACAAAACAGTCTGATGTACGTGACTCTAAATATAAAAAGATTTTTCCTAGGCCTACTTAGAGCCACCATAAATAGTCTAGGTAGACCTAACTTAAGTCAGTCATTAAAATTAGTCAGCCATTTTTTTTATTTGAATACACGTTTGTATATATTTAGCTTTAAAACTCAAAACTTAACTAGCCTACCAGTTTAAATTCTATTAAAAATAAGAGCACTTTTAGGCTAATAGCTGGCTAACTGTAAATAGCCCATAAGGTGTACAAAAACTGTCTTGGATTTACACAGACTTGTTTTGAACAAAAAAAATTGTAAGCCTAGACTACAGTAACATAAGTCTTAAACAGACTAGGCCTACTGTGACCTACTAAACCCGAGTCCACGTTCATTGTGCAGCATAGAGCGCCCATAAGCCATGTTATCCATACGACAGTCTCAGCGATAATAGCCAACTAAAAAACATCAACTCCACACAACGTTCCAGTTGACGCAACTGCATAAACGTGAACAATAAACGTGATGTTCTCTGTAATGGTAGTAGCATGTCTATTCTCCCGTAAGACCTGTAGGCCTACTGCATGGTGAACGAGGAATCGAGTGTAGGTTTAATTTAAATTAATTTAATAGGCTAAGCCTTGAAATCTCACATAACTAATACAAATATTTGGTTTCTCATTGCAACCTTCGGCTTTATTTTCTATGATTGTTGTTTAATGCAAAATACTTGTCTAAATTCACTTGTAGGAAATGCTCACTTTAAAATTTTTAATTTAGGCCTATTTGTTTAGTGTTTTAACTTAATGGTAGGCTACTTACATATATAAGGAGGCCACTATTTTTGGACGTTTTTTATTAGGCCTACATACTATTTTAAGTAGGTAGTAACCTAGCAACTAAACATACTGTGACTAAATACTATACAGTAGGTCAGAACTTAAGGCTATTTTTTTTATTACGTATTCGTGCATTTCTGTTGTTTACTAAAACACCTAACCTAGCAACGTTTAAAAAAATAGTGGCCTCCGTATAAAATATGTAAGCAGCAACTTAACTTTCAGGCTTTTAAAATATATAAGTTAAGCCTACATTTTTTTCCATAAGAATGCAGTTTAATGGAATTCTTAAAACTTCAGTGAATTAAAATAAGCCTTGTAACATCAAAATAAATTAGGAATATTAAAATTTAATTATGGCAACAATAAAGTTGTAGGTCTATTTCAAGACAAACTATTAAGTTTAGGTAGCCTACTCAACAATGAGAAAGGTCAAAAAGGTTTTAGACAAGTTTTTCTAAATGTAACCTAAATTCAAAACAGTAAACTTCTAGAGAAGAGATCACATGAAGGGTGAAAGTGTCTTCAAACTGGCTGCCAGTAGAAACTAGGCCTAAATCAAACAAACAATTTGAATGCTAAAGTAAGCAAGGCAATCTTTCACTTGCCTTGAAATGTGAATATAACTAAATAAAAATAGGCTTACAACCTCAGTACAGTATTTTCCTTCATTAGCACCAGCAACTTTTAACCAATAGGCTAATTACTTCTCTTCTCTATAGGCTATGTAGGTATATATTTAAAGTGGATGTAGGCCTACTTCAAATAATTGATAACTGTTTGAATTAAAATTGAAGTAAAAAGGCCTATGTTTAGGTAAATTAAGGTCTAAGCTTAGGCTACTACGAAACTAATTTAGATGAACACTGGTAATCAATATATATCTCACGAATCTTTTAGCATTAAGTTAATATCTAGAGGCATATTTTACAAAAATAAGTAAGGGTACTGTAACATTGAAAAAGAAAAGCACATTTTACAATAGGCCTAAAATGTTGAATGTAAAAAATATAACTAGCGACTAAAATAATATCTCTATTAGGCTATGGTATAAAAATAATAAGTCCATCATAGAAATTAATGATGTCAAGTCTAGTTTTATTTCATGAGAGTCTAGAAATTGTATCTTTTCTTCAGTTTATATAATCACATCTTTAGCTACACAGTAGGCCTAAATCTAGTTTTAAAAAAAAGAATATTTTCTTAAAACCCCTATTGGCTACTATGAATAGCCTACAGGAAGTTTTAATACCCTACGCTAATTATAGCTATGAAATTAAATTGTGATTTAATTAGGCTACTTTAGACTATTATTAGCCTAATCATAAAACATTAAACCTACAGCAAGTAGATCTCATCAACCACACAAATTAATCGTCATAAATATTATGAAATATAATTGACTGACAATTAACTTAAATAACTTAGACCTAATTAACATATTAAAATTTAGTAGCCTAGGTAGGCTATTCTTTAGGCCTAACTTATAGCCTATACTGAGTTTTTTTTTAATAAAATATTGATCTTAAGTAAAGTCATAATTATTATTAGTAGGCTAGCCTACGTGAGCTGTCAATAGAACTCTGAAAATAGGTGTAGGGTAGGCCTAGTCATTGTTTCTAACGTAATATGTAAGCCTAGGCAAGAATTTACATTTACAACCGCCCAAAACAACCCTATGCTAACAGAAATGCAAGCTTGCAATATTAACAAAACATAGCCTGAAATTATAACTTATAATCACGGTATGTTTACCTGCATTCAACATTTAAAAAAAGATTGTCTGCAAACATGTCAGCTGAGGGTCGTAAAGTAAATTTACGCCCAATATGTCATTCATTTAATGTTTAGAACTGTTATTACGTGTCACATTAAAAGAACAGATTAAGGCCTTGAATTTAAACATGGTAATTTTTATTTAAGTTACTAATGTTATACCGTAGTAGGCTAACTTCTCTCAGTTTTAACACTAGGCTACTAGGCCTATAGTAGTAAAATTGTAGGCCTACTGTATATGTTGTTATAACTTAGTTTAAACATTATTTCTGTAGGCCTATCAAAGATTTTTACTTAAAAAGGGTAGGCTATTTATAATGTTCAATAGGTTAGAAATAAAAAAATCTAAAGAAAATAACCAAGTCATAGATAGAAAAATTATATAGGCCTACCAAAACGTCTGTAAGATTAAGGTAACCTTTTATAGTTAATTATAACAACTAGGCCTAGGCCCATTTGTCATCACAAGGCTTCACTCATTAATGCCTATAACCAATATTTCAAAATAATAGTACCTAGCCTAGGCCTATTAGTTAGGGATAAGTTAAAAATTAACCTAACTTAAATGTATTGGTTTAGGGTAAGTTAAAAATTAACCTATAGGTACCCTAGGCCCTAACTTAAATTAAGTTTTGCTGGGAAAATACAGAATTATTTAAGCTAATGAGGCTTAAAAGAAATAATGATGGACCACACAATTTGTGTAGTAATGTAATTTGTGTATGCATTAGGCCTCTACTCATCTGTTTGATGAAGGCTTAAATGGTTGACCTAGTTTAAAAAAATAGGCCCTAACAAATACAAAATTAAACATGGGCTATATTTTTGTTATTGTTTAACCTTAACCATATTTAAATAAGCTAAACGATTTTTTTAATTGTCGATTTATTCAGATGATTCTTTTATAACCCACTGTAATTTAAAAATTCGGTTGAAAGGTTATAAGTGGGATACTAGGAAGAACGGCATATGCCATAAATACCGTAGCAAAAACAAAAGCCAAGTTCCGTTGCTCACGTTCAGTTAGAATGAGGTTGTGAAGCAGCAACTAGCTAGCCTATAACTTAGTAACTTCGGTTAAACTAGCCTATCTTTCAACTCAAGACTAACTTATCAACCTATAGTCTAAGTTACCTACGAGTAACTTATTTTTGTTACTTCTCAAATTTTCTATTATTTTTATCGCGTGTCGATCTTTACTTCACAAAAACCGTTACCCTCCTCCCATTAAAATGCATTTAAATCTCTTGGCTTTCAGACTACAAAGTAATTTGGCATCACTGTATACTAACCGATCCCCTGCCTGATGTAAGAGGCCACTGATATACGACGGGTTCTGCTCCAACAGGGCTGTGGAGACGTAATTCCATTGCTAATTCCTAATTTGCTATATTTATAAATGTATTTCCATCACAAAACACTAATCACTTCACTAAAATTGTTTGTCATTGATCAACTTTAAACTCACCAACACCTCCACTACACTCACGAACACACGCCATGTTTAACTTAACTATTGTGACAAAATATGGCTTCCTTCCAACTTCAACTTCTAACCGACTGCGACTGCGCCAATACGATACTGATCTCTCATTGGCTCTTTTTACTTGATTTACTATTCGTCAGACAACAAAGTATGCAAGTTTAAATTATTACATGTGGCATTTATTTCTTTAATATTATAAATAAATTTAAAACATCCGCCTAATTATGAAATAAATAACATTAATTAAATTAATACATTATCTAGTTTTTATTTTTCTTATGTTAATCTTGGTAATTCAGAATGCCTACCACTTATTGTATTTTATTGCTTTTGTACACAATTTTCTAAAGGAACATTTTTATTTAACTACATAACTTTGTGTTACTTAACTAAAGACAGAATATTGGGGAAAACTTTTAATATAAGGTAGGCCTATTTAAAAAATATATATATCAGACTTATCAGCTGTACTCTTTACCCACCAGAGATACTAATGTTCCCCATCAATGATGATTAGGACATTGAAGTGGGTCCCTTTGAAGTTATATATTTTACAATGATTAGATTTTGAAGTTTCATAATGTAATTAAGGGAAAGTATAATAAAAATTGCTACATTTTGAAATTTGAATAAGTGCATTTCTTTTAAGTATTCTTTAGTACTTAAAATGATTTGTCGTAAATGAAAACATGAGATCAGATTATCAAATTCTATTTGCACTACTGTATGGTATTCATTTTGGTTGATTTATTTTAATCGTTTTCTTACATCTTGTTTACAAAGTTTTTAAAATTGTTTGTAATAATTTGTTGTGGAGATTTTTAAAGTACTATAAATCATGTCTAATTCATTTGATACAAATTGTCAATATCAATAATTCTGACAAACCAAATATCCAGAATATTTTACACAACTTTTCAAGAATTTTTTAAAAGTACTTCTGGCCTTTAGGACTGTATAGCGATTAAAAAGTGTATTAGGTACCTTATTATGGTGCATCATAATTTAATTTTGCAAAATATTTAATAGAAGAGGATCATTCTTACAAAAACATTTTAAAAAATCTAAATATTTTACATAAGTGTAAAAAAAGCCACCTCCTTAATACTTTTGAGTAATTCAAAATATATAAAGCCACAAGATCACAAACCTTGTGGCCTTATTTTGAATGACAAAATTTACCATAGTTCAAATAAAATATCCAATACAATAATGTCCATACAAATACTGACAGATCTTGTAAGATAAACTCAAACATTGAGATTGGAGACCACTCCCTTTAACAGTGCACACCTGAATCTCCAAACTGAACCATGTATGGTAACCTCTTAACCATAAACATGTTTATAACTTGTTTAATTATTATGTTTGTGTGATTTATTATGTGTATTTATTAATGTGACTGTGTGTTAAGTCATTACAGTTGTCGAAACCGGAATCCAATAAACCATTTTAAGTATATGGATTGGGACGGACCATAACTGGGTAATGAACTTTTTTCAAGTGTGTTCCTAGTACCTATTTTTGTCACTTCTCAAACATCAGGCTATTTGGAGTAAGGAGTCCTATTCCTTTTGAAGAGTCATGTTTAAGTGAACTATTCAAACATTTTCTTATTGTCTTTTAACTTCTCAAGTTTGCAGATTAAGAATTTCTAACAAAATTGTTGATATCTAGATTTCTTGGCAATCAGAAATACTGTCTGAACATCGCCTTTCATTTTCATCATCCCAGGCGAGTAAAATACTATTTTTCAAGTGAATTTGTCCAGGATGCATGTGTTTGCAGTTGCTTTATAACTTTTATGCTTATGTCGTTTTAGTAACATGATTGTAGGAGTTGATTTGTATTCGAGAAAAGTTCTGTGTTGTTCTTTATAACAAATGTTTGACTAACTAATATCAACAAATTTCATATTTTTGTAACAACCTATACAAAACATTAGGCATTTAAAAAAATGAATTTACCATAGTAACTGTCCAGTAGTTGGTGCTGCTATGTTAGGTACATCCTTGAACTAACCCGTCTTTGTATATTTGTTCCAAAAATTGTATTTCTGGTATAAAAAAGTATCCACCCTCCTTCAGGCATCCTCTTAAAAAAACTAGTCATGACATTTCCTACAAACGTCTTGGCCTAATACAGTACTTTTGATTAAATTTCTGCATTCCTAGAACTTTTTGAGTTCAAACCAGTACTGCATTTTAATTTTGACACCTATTTAAAATAAAATAAGTATTTCACTTCACGTAAAATGTGTACATAAAAAATGAATTATGAATGTATTCACTTTGGAGGAATCATCCGAGAATGTCGGAATATCAATGTCTGCATTTGTAAAACAACTCCAACATGCATTTTGTAATTTCACTTTCGATGAAATGTCTAATTGAAAAACAAATTCACTCTAAATGATTCATCATGATGATTAGGCTAACAACATACTAATCCGTTTTTACCTTTTTAAAGCTACCTTTTGAACTTAGAAAACATCTCTTTTTCTGGCTGTACTAGCCTATAATTTTTAAAGTGGTTGTATGTTCTTCTTCACAAACTTGGTCAAGAACAGGACTTCTTTGTTTCCCCGGTAAGTGTATCTATCAATTGACTTGATGTGGAGTGGTATTTCTTTGCATCCGTCACTTTGAGACCGGATTCAAATAGAGCTTCGAGAAGTTTTCGTAGAATAGGGATGTAAGGGTCTGGGAGGACTCATTATTTTGGAAGAGGGTCAAAGTGGCTAAAAATTCCCAAAATTTGAAAATTTTGTGATATACCTGAATCGACGCAGAATTCAAAGTGTGCGACCGTAAGACACCTAATAGAGTGTAAAGTCGGGTTTTAATATGTTTCGCAATCATGGGTTTTTCCAAATATGCTCAACGGCCTACCATCCCTCTTGTTGTAAATGACAAATTTGTTCTTAATAATGACATTTAGCTGACCAGCAAATTTAGTCAACTGCATTTTTTTCTAGCGTACCACTGTTTCTTTTTCATTTCACTTGAGTCAAAATCTTTAAGGCAAGTTCTATTTATTCACCCAAAATCTAAAAAAACCTAACATTTTCATAAAAAACAACCACAAAGTGTAACATCTCTTGAGAAGTGTGTGAAAGGGAGTAAGGTTAGGAAATAAACAGTGAGCTGACATCAAGAACCTGAAGATGATACTGACCTTGATCGAAGTAAGCTTAATTGATCCTTCAGAATTAATGTTGAATCTTAAGTCTAGAATTAGCACCTCATCTGAAATTCAAATGAAAGTTATCCTGGAGAAAATTTTAATCAATTCTCCAATTGATATTCCAACAATCACAACTGATGTTTTTTCACTCCAGACTATATGTTAGGTAAAGGTAACTTCACAAAGTGGCGTACGTACAATATCTATTGCAGCACGGCCATTTAACTTGTGAAAAATAAGTATTAAATGAGTACGGAGCATTTTAGTGGTGCGACACCGACTCATAACTGTGCCAAAGTTCAGTTTTCTTCCTTCAAACACTTTTACGCAATCATCTTAAAACTTCAAGATAGTAAAAACCATTGATTTGTCTTTATGGAATTCTTGATCAATAACTACCTTGCAACCAAGAAAATACTCAATATGACCTTGACTAACATGCTTTCTTGGATCTCCGAAATTGCTTTGATTGGGCTTTAGTTTCTAAGTCATAACCGAAAACCCCTTTTCTGTTTGAAATTATTATTTAGTAATTGTGGTTGTTAAATTTTTTGTTGGTAATTATTCGGGCATTTGCCATCATTTATGTGCTAAAATTAAAATACTATGTTAATCAATTCCCGTTATGAAGTAACTAAAACTTTACTTATCATGAGCCTACAGTAAAGACCACGAAAGAATACCGCTGAGGGACGGGCTTGTGCACACCGAAACCTCGAACGCTCTAATCGCCTTAGTGCGACGTTGTCATGTTCTTCCCACGCTTCTAACTGAAAGCGGCTGACTCAACGCATTTATAATTCTTTAAACTGTGCGATCAAGCCTCGAGTGGTAAATACCAGCAGGAGTGTTCGAGACTAGTAGATATGGCAATGCTGCGGGCCCATCCTACTGGCCACCACGCAACGGATTCTTTAGTGGTCTTTAATATAGACGATGATAAATTCAAACTAAATGTTTAAGGTTCTATGTATAGGTTTAGTTTAATTTCATGATCATAGTTTTCCTTCATAAGGTCGACCCTTCTCGAGACCTCATGTTCCTGCAGATTTTAGTCTCTATGAAACACAGTTTATTGATTTTAACACATAAATGATAGAATGTTCGAATAATCTAAAAAAAACATCAAAATCTTAAAAATCAAATATAATTTAACACTTAAAGTGTGGTATTGTTTGCCCTCTAAAAACGATCCTCACAAGCTTCAACCCAAAGTTGTTTTTGAACCTCCATCACGAGTTGACAAGCAACATGGGTACAACATGATTCATTCTGATTTTTTTTCTGGATTTCTTTTTACGAACCAAACAAAATGTTGTATTCATAACCTACTTCTCAAATAGTTAATCGACGATTTAAATGCACAAGTTCATCCACTAGCGAAATGTGACATTTGGTCATTCAAAAGGATTGTCATCTCCGTCTGATCTCCTTGATCCTTTTAAACCATTCAAGACAACTTGACATCTCAAAACTTCATGTCCATAAGCAATTTCCATCTTTTGATTAGTTTCTGTGATCGATTTACCCCAACATTACACAGAATTTGATGCTAAAGGTTGTTTTCAATTTGAATGATCACAAAATTTCCGAACACACAAACACGCTTTTAAAAAACCATCAACTCTAGAGCGAGTCGATGTAACAATCAACTGTTTCTTGAGAGTTTAGGTTCAAAACCGTGCTGCCGACCAGTAAAAATGAATAAGAATGTTATGCGGGAGCAATGGTAGTTCAGCGACGATTTCATTACAAGACAGTTTGAATCAAGCCATTGGCATGGCCTATTTCTGTGAGTTATTCCGCTCATTGTCTTCATTAGTGTAACTAGTAGTATTATGTACATAAGTTACATTGGCGGTTCCAGACTTTGTGGGGCCTTGGGCAATAAGATATGGCGTGGAGCTCTTACGGCTATGGAATACCCTCTCAAGGGTAGGAAATTTTTGAAAATTACATGCTCTTAACTCTCCTTTTATGCAGTTTTAGCTCATATCAAACCAGTTGCCATGATTTATTTAGGGAAATAGTTCCTTTATAAGCCCCAATTAATACAAACTCAACATATACAGAAATAAAAGAGAAATATTTTTTTGTCTAAAAACAACTCTTCAGGTCACACATACAAAAATTAATAAGGTTACATTATAGAGTGGGTACTATTGTAAAACAGAACTGATGTAATAAAACCAAACCAGGATAGTATTGAAAAATAGACAGTGTTGGAGAAATAATTATGTTTAAAAAACAAATATAACTAACAGCAAACCTACATTGGGCTATGTTAGGCAATTCATAAGATGTTATTGAAAAAAGAAGATTATATTACAGATTAATTACAATATATTATAAAGTAAACAACCGGATACAAAAATAATTCGACCACGAAGCTAAACCAAAATTAAGTTTGGTTGAGCTGACGTGAGTTGAGCAAATTTCCAAAATTAAGTTTATAGACCTATGTTTTAGGGTTTCAACCAACAATTTGGGAAATAGGTCTATTCACGACGGTGCTGAATAGCTGCAAAATGGTTCGCACGCCATTCCGCATATTGGAAGTATCTTCAATACACAAAGCATTGCGTACTTTGCACGCCAACCCCCGTATTGGGAGTATCTTCAATTCACAATGCATTGCGTGCTTCGCACGCCAACCCCGTAGTAGAATCCACCACATGGCTTTAAACTGGGTACTTCTATGGTATTTTACGTTTTGATCGATTTTGGGGGAACCAAGCGAGTTATAAGGTCGCGTAAAAAAACAAAATGTGAAGAATAACATGCTACATTTATATTTGTAGAAAAAACTCAAAAACCAAATTCATTCTCGTAGGAAAATTTTTTAAAAATAGTTACTTCCGGTCAAAAAACATGCTTCCGATTTTTGGATTTTTTTGGCTAACGAACTCGTCCGAGCGACGTATACAACCAACACGTGTACCAAATCGGACTTAAAATGCGGCCGCTAGAGTGCAAACACATAATATTTGTATTTATATATGATTTTTAATGACACCCCAAAATGTGTTCTGGGGACCATGGTTGGTGCTCATTTGCTACTCCCGACCTTGGGTCTTACCATTTTTCTTATGGAAATTAGCTAAAAATTGAACTAAAAATTACGTTTCTTAAAAAAGTACATAAACGTACATGTGCTATATACTGCAATATAAATATGTATTATGATTGGGTTGTACAACATTGTTAAAGAGTTAAACATTTCACCAGCCTGTCACAAATTCTTCGAACCCCTTTCACTTCCAAACTGTGCAAAGCAGTTTTAAATCAAACAACTACTTACAAGAAATTCAATTTCTCTTTTTCCAAAGACTTCAATTTGTTCAAATAGTCGTCATTAAGTGGAATACGTTCAACGAAATACTATCAGCAATGAAAGTGTTAAACGGTCCCTTTAACCGGGAACGTCTTTAAAGAACGACGAGAGCACATTGTTTTGAATCGGTTCGATTTTTAGGGGAAATGTTGATTGAAATGTTTGTTTTGGACAAGTTTATTGAGCAGTAGATTTTTACACACTGTTTTTGACGGATGCGGAGCCAACAGACAGTGCGGATCGAGCCTAAATCTCTCAATAATTACAAAAACTGACATTTTAACAAGTGCCAATTTTCAAGATGATGGATGCTGAACTATCGAGTGCTGGATTATCGAGGTCTTACTGTATAATGGAAATGTTTATGGATAATTGTTCTTTAATTTTCAAATTGTTCACTTTATGAGCTCACTGATTAAGTTTTAAAAATAGTCCTGGACACTTTTGAAGTTAACTTTTCAATTAGGCCTTTGATAATTTAGAAATGTTGAAAGAAGGTATGGAACACTTACTTGTCAGATGAAGTTTAATACATATTTAATGTGGTTTACCAGTTGTGCTGAGTAGTACTGTATTTCATCTAGCTTTTATATAGTATATTTCATTACTAGTACCGAAAGTGGCACTTTCCGGTGCGCGCCCAAGTTTCACGTACAAGGCGAAGCCGAGTACGGGAATAATTGGAGCAAGTGCCGGAAAATCACTTTTGGTACAAGTTATGAACGGTACTTTTTATCACGACGCAAAAATACACACAATGCTGAAGAAGAAACCTCAGTAAAATGCAAACTATTATATTTCTCAATTAACATTTTTTTATAATAACAAATTTACTATAATAAGCCTACATAACAACGTAACAATTAGAAGTTCAAGGTTATGTTTATTGTGCAGTTGGTATTGTTGGTGACATTCACTCCTTCATTTAGAAGTTTTTTCTGGAGTTCTTGCATAGTTGATACGTTTGTGGTAGACATGTTTGTATTATCTATAATTTTTACTTTTTTTGGAGGACTTTCTTCATCTGATGACCTGTTTACTTGTGAATTTTGAAACAGTTTTTTCGACAATTGTAATTTTCTTCCAATTGAATTTGCCGTAGCGGGCAAATGGAAAACTAATTGAGAGCAAGGGAAAACAAATTTAGAGCAAGGGAAAATCAGCTGATCGTTTTTCCCTTGCTCTAAGTTAGAGCTTGGGAAACGATCGTTTTCGTTGCTACCAGCTGACATCGAAAGTAGCTACTTTCGGTACGGAGTGATGAAAAACTTTTTACACACAATGACTTTTTTAGGTCCTCACTGCTTGGTGGCAAGACTCCTTATCCATCTCCATCATGCATTTTCCTTGTTTATAAGAGGGCTGAAACTCATATGAGCAGCTACTGTGTTTTTGCTGATGATATAACTATATCGAGCACAGACAGAGACCCTCATAAAGCCACCTATAAAGTCCAAGAAGCCCTAAACAACATAAATGCATGGACAAAAAAATGGAGTCTAAATATCTTTCTATCTAAGACTGAATGTTCATTTTTCACAACAAGATATTCACTCAAAGATTTTATACAACATTTTAGATTGGAAGAAACACTCATTCCATTTAATATAAACCCGACACTCTTAGGAATAACACTGGACCCTAAACTACTTTGGCGAACACATATAGAGATAACAACAAAAAAATGTTTAAGCAGACTAAACCTACTTAAGGCAGTGGCAAGTAGAGACTGGGGCGCAGACACAATAATGTTAAGACAACTATACACTATGTTTGTGAGGTCCAAAATGCTGAATGGTGCGCAAGTTTGGAGTTCTGCAGCTAACACCCACCTAGACAAACTGAGGCGCATTCAGAATTCAGCTTTAAGACTCTGCCTGGGCTGTCCAAGAACTACCCCTATACATGCAATGGAAATAGAGTTGAACATCGAGCCATTGGACATTCATCTTGACAGAATAGTCTGGCACAAGCATCTAAAAAACCTGTCACTTCCCCAGCTGGTTTCTAGTTTTGAACCCGAGAAAAGGAAATCCCACCATAGGCACTCCTTCCATCACCGCACATCCTTCTTCATCCAAATTCTGCCTGATAAAATCCCGATAGTAAACCAGAACCCTCCTTGGACCTTCTGCTCTCCCAATATAAGACTCCACCTACCTAACAATGTCTCTAAGAAGGACCTTCCTGAAGTTCAGAGAGCAGCTGCATTAGAGGCTATTGACGGCTACTACAGGAACTATTATAGAATATTTACAGATGGCTCACTGAACCAGTTCGATGCGAAATCTGGAGTAGGATATTTTGTAGACGACACCAATGAATCATTCTATGTACCTGCACATTCTACATCAAGCACAGACGTGGAACTGTTAGCAATTGACGCAGCCGTAGCTCACATCGCCAGTGTGGAAAAGCGGGATATTTGTATTCTCAGCGACTCTATGAGTGCACTGCAGATTTTGAAGCAGTACAAACCGTCGAACTACTACCTTAGAGTAAATGACATTCACGCTATGCTTGGAAAACTCAGAGGTAAAAACATTTGGTTCCAGTGGGTTCCTGGACATTGTGGTATACATGGCAACGAGGAAGCAGATAAGATAGCTAGAATAGCTGCAGGTTTGGGCCCGATTCCATCCAGAAATCTTTCCCTGAGTGCCGGTTTTGCTCTTTGTGACAGAACCCTGCAATCTAAATGGGTTGAACAGAGGAATAACGAGAGAAACGGACGCCATTTATACTCAATACAGAAAACTCCTAACAACCTGGAAATTTACAAGGGATTCCCTCGTTCAGTATCGACTTTCGCATCCAGAGCGAAAACCGGGCATATCGTTACTCAGGCATACCTCTTCCGTTTTGGACTTTCTGACTCGCCCACTTGTTTGGTATGCCAAGAACAAGAAGAAACTCTCCAACACATCCTTCTGAAATGCCCTGGTCCAGAAAATGCTCCTAGAAAGATACTTAAAGCGAGACTTAAAGGAGAATGCACCCTTGAAAGAATACTGTCGAACAACACCTTTTGAGGACTTGCTGCCCTTGTTTATGAGAGACACCGTGTGGTTGATATCAGATACACGCACAAGAAGTAAGAAGTAAGTCCATCATTCATTTTCATACCATTGTTGCTTAATAATGGTTCTTCTCCCCTAGCAGGTGACTAATTTATTTCTGCTTTCAGTATCTAGATCCTGGTCAATTCTGGTTTTACACATTTTTTATTCATAATGATTTGAATGATGATGTTCATGAAATGAGTGATATTATGAAGGACAGTACATATTTTAAATGGTGAATGAGTTCAACTTTTTCAGATTTCTTTATCAGAAAATTTCGTACCGTTTCAAAACAAATAGCATGTACCTAAATGTTTTATATAATTAACTAAATCAGTTCAAAATGTGTACCGAATACGTTTTTTTAGATTCATATTTAAATTAGTGTAGTATTAATAGGTAATTAGATAAATAAAACAATCAATTTTAAAATATATTGTTTTAATACATTTCTATACAATTTATTTCTTATTACTTTTGGTACCTTTTTTCTTTTTCTTCTTCAGCCTCGTCAATACTTTAGGGTTTACTCTGGTTGTTTTCTGCCCAACAACTTTTCTAACAACCATTTTGTTGCTCATTATCTTCTCTTGCTGTTTTCTTCTTTGTTGTTCCTATGGAAATAATAAAAATTCACTTTATACCTTTACTCAAAACACAATTAAAACAGCTGATTACTGTACCAACACTAAACACATTTAATTGTTATTTGGTGTACGGCGCTCCCATTGCCGTAAAACATTTAGTATAGTGTGTGTTGTTTCAAAAACCTAACCTAAAAGTTAGAAATACAAATAATTGTTTCAAAGTTTGAAATCAACTGTTACTGGAAATATTAGAACAAACAGCTGATTTCTGTACTAGCAATAAACACATTTAATTATTATTTAGTACGGCGCTCCCATTGCCATATATTATTTAGTATAGTTTGTGTTGTTTTACGTAAAACAGATGGCGCTGTTTTCCAAAAAGTTGTATCGAATGCAATGTTGTGTCAAAATTTCAAAGCGATCGGTGAAAAACTTTGGGAGATTTAAGTTATTTAACAAACAAACATTTACATTTTTATTTATATAGATTTATTTGTCCTTAAAATTTAAAGACCTGTCACATCCGAACCCTCCCTTAACCGGACGCATCTCCAAACAAATTTTCATATTTTGGTTAAGTGGCGGATGGGGTGGAAAAGTGAAAGTTGCAGCTTGTATAATGTTTAGACTATAGTTGTGGACAGCGTAACTCTGAATCAGGATCGCTTCACATCCGCTGTATATCCTTTAGACGCTAGCCTTTTCCTGTTTCAGAGTTACGCTGTCCACAACTATAGTTTATTCTTAGCAGACTATGACCTTGAAACGTTATCTCTGATAAGTTATGTTGAACATCAAGATGAAACGAGTGAAACCGAAGTGATGCTTTTATGAAGATTGAGGGACATGGCTTCCAAAAAACATGTTCAGTGTATGAAGCACCCGAAAATCAAAGCTTTTTTCAAAAACTAATGTAGCCATTAGCGTTTCTGTAAGGTACTGTAAGAAAAACTAAATTTATATTTTAATGTATCAAAATGTAGGCCTACCGGTAATTTTTTTAAAGCTAGTTTATAAGTACAGTACTGTATCTACATACTTTAGATATTTAATTACTGTACTGCAATAATTAAAATTATGTTTTTACAAGGTAAATTGTTTTCTTTTATTTTTTACTTTTAATTACCAATAGTCTACTGTTGTATACAGAAAGTCAATTTGTTAGCCTATATAGTACATTGTAGTACAGCAAATACAAGTGCAAACCGCTTGAAACATCTAAAAATAGTATTCAACAATAATGGTTTTAATTTTTTGACCGATTTGGCTATTTATAAATGACCTTGCTACATCCGGATTTTTCCATATCCGGATCGGCCGGTCTCCTTATTAGTCCGAATATGATAGGTTGTACTGTATACCTATTTCTAATCTGTAATTTGTCGTTTTAAAACTACCATTATTTTTATGTATTAGTTGAAGATAAAAGGTCTATTGTATTAAATGACTGTCACTTAATACAACATAATGCAATTATTTTGTATTAATTTATTGTATTTTATAAGGAATGAATGTTTTTGACAAGACTGTATGGGTGGAGACATGTAACCTGCCTTGGATTCTTTCTATCTCAGGCTTGTAATACTTCACGAAAGAAATTGTCCTTCGATTCTCTAAAAATAAGGACGGAAATATTCTGAAATAGGCCTGGTCTATGAATTGTTTAAAACTTAGAAGATTTAATTATACAAACAGTTTCTCTGGTTTATGACCAAAATTTATCAAATGAGGCGCTCATTTATAGCTTTGGAGGCTTATATCTCGCATCTAGGGCGACAAAATAAAGAGTAACAGTAAATAATGGTGTGGTATATTTATACACCAATTACAATAATAGCAAATTTGATGGACTAAGTACTAAGTTTGATTTCTTTTCTACTTAAAGGTTGAAACTTTTGGTTTTAGTGCTTACCATATACGTCAGTCATAAACTACACATTATCTCGCCTCAGCCAGACTAATTAATTTAGATAACCTTCTCTATTTGAATATTGTTTCTTTTAAAAATTTAATTCAGAATTAATAATTAATTTCAATTAAATATGAACTATTTAGCCGAAAGAAGATAATAAGAGCTATTACACTCAGAACTACTGACAAAGGTTTTTTGGAGGAGAGTAGGACTTTGTTTCTATACGTTTCAGACCATTTAGAGACGATACCCAAGATTCATAATTTTTATATCTGTATATATTTATTCCTGGATTGAAAAGTGGTAGTAAATAAGCTTCAAAATTGCAAATTTTTTTGGTGAAAGGGTCCTAGTAGGATTCTTCTGATACGCTTTTTTTTCAGATCTGACTCAAAACTTAGACCATTTAATCGTTTTTGGGTAGGGATTTGAGGAGTATGTAAGCCCGAGTACAATTTGTGAGTTATTTCATCCGAAAGGAAATTGAATTTACTATAATCCTGAGCAAAGGTATTTTAGGTACAGTTCCCGGAACAAGGAACAAAATTTAAAGGAAACTTCCCAAATATGATTTTTTCATTACCCATTAAGATAATTGCACAATTTCTCCTACTTATAAGCCTAAGTACAATTTGTAAGTTATTTCATTCGAAAGGCAACTGAATTTACCATAATCCTGAGCAAAAGTATTTTAGGTACAGTTTCCGGAACAAGGAACAAAATTCATAGGAAACTCCCAGTATTTAATACTAGTTATTCCCGGATAAGAAAATTCAGCTATAGAATGCGGCAGTGCTCCTTAAGAATTTTATTGAAGTGATAACTTCTATTGGCCCGTTGGGCACTTTCGACTTGGCTATGTTTTCGAAATCTCGCGTCACGCCAGATTTCTCGCGAGATCTTGCATCACGCCAGATTTCTCGCGAGATCTTGCATCACGCCAGATTTCCCGCGAGATCTCGCATCACGCCAGATTTCTCGCGAGATCTCGCGTCACGCTTTTGTTTAGACACAAGTCAGATCGTGGAGAGGGAATATTATTAATACATTATTTACATTTATTAGCATAGCAATCAAATTAACACATAAGAATTAGTTAATATAATATAACAGCTGATTTCGCCCATCATCTGTAATTCTTAAACAAAACCCAGCGTAGATTATATTTTGGGGTTATGTTTACAACTTCAACCATTAAAATTTCTTGTGATGTTAATTTTCTTATATATTAGTTATACAACTAATGTAGGCTTCTATAACTATAAGTTATATGGGCTTCTACACGTTATAAGATTTGCTTTGGGGTTATAAACTGTATATAAAACTAACCTTTGATCATCAATATATTCGTTTATACAAATTTAAAGAAGGATACCTACTGTTTAACTTCGCAAACATTCGTACATCTTTGTATAACATATTTGATTATTAATTTCTTTACTGTAATATTAACAACTTCTAAATCATTTGATCTATCAATATGAAATAAAAGGTAACTAAAAGATAATATTTTTACCTTTCTTTAAATATATAATAACGGATATAAATAAACAATTTAAACAAATAGGCCTACAGATTTATAATCCTTATAATTGTACACATTTACCGAGTTAAAAATCCCCGTAGTCATAGAAGTTATCACTTCCAACGTGTGGTCTTAAGCACACCCAGTTAATTTTTTTGTATTTAGTCTTTATTTGAATATTTCTTTTGTAGAGCTAGTGTATCTGGGGCTTATAATTTCAAATTAGATTTTCTACATTCAACTTTATACACATATATAGAGAAGATTAGAAGTTTCAATCTCAAAATGTGGTCAATTGAAAGAGCTGCAAGACGGACAGACGTGAAAAAACAATAAGGATTCTGTTATACTATGGCATTAAAAGGTAAAGGTTTATTTCTGCTAAGGAAACTAGTAAAAATATTATTCAATGTTAAATTTTCATTTTAGCAGCCCCAATGAAAGTGAAAATTTGGCTGCTAAAAATAACTGAAGAATTTGTTAAATTATACTATAAGAAACAAATTATAAAATTAAACCCATTGATTGTAGTAGTATTTTTTACCTCAGAAATTTGTTTAAGTTTCTTTAGTGCTTCCTTATACATATCTTCAAAGCCTTCAAGCTCTTCCTCGGCGACTTTTAGTTCTGTAACGTCCTCGTGTTTGCCAGCGGTTTTCAATAAATTTGTAAAACGTTCCACCTATACAAAGAAAAACTATTAAATTTCTGACAATATCTACAAACTAATTACTATTTAAAATACAGAAATTGCAGCAGCAACTCCGTTGGAGAGAACTTTCCCGTACTCTGTCTAAGAGGGGATGGGTCGTCGCTCGGGATCTCGAATCAAATATACACTACAGTAGAGTCCCGCTGTTCCGAAAATCCGCCTATTCCGAACGTACATAGAGCCTACGCTTGAAAACGCCTGAAACCAAATTGGAATGAAAGCTGGTTACTTACAGTACATGTCGGCTCCATTTATACAATTCTGTAGATTCATTTTTAATCGATGATAAACATAAAAAATAACTAATTTACACACACTTAAGTGTAGGTTTACACCATCCGTTTTTCCTTTCCGTTGCGATTTGGTTAACGGAAATTGACGACAACACATTAATCCCAGTGGGCCTGTTGCCCTTTCCATCTGTTTTGCGGGAAGGAAGCTCACAACAAAGAAAAAGGAAAGGGAGTTGAAGGGGGCGTGGGGTACGTATGGTCTATTAAACCCATTGTCAACCTTATGACCATAGGTACCCCATGCCCCCCCCCTTCCACTATGTTTAAACACGCTTGCTTTTCTAATATTCTTTAGTATGTATAAGCTGCCTTGTCAATGCCGTCACGATCAAAACCATGGTCGGCAAGATTCAAAAATAAAAATTGTAGAAATTACAAAAAATTGTGTTTGTTTTTTAATTGAATATGAAATTCTACCAAGTACCTTCGGTCATCAATATCAATCGTAAATCAGGTTTTCCTTACATTAAACGAAAATATAGAACTTGAACTTCAAAACGATATAAAAATTATTATACAAACATATTGATTTGTAATAGATACATCAATTGCAAAATGTGTTTTCTCATTGGTTGAAAAACTATAGTTGCAAGGGTTTATAGGAAACTTCATAACTAAGAAACTATAAGAGTGACGAATGATTGGAAGACCTTAATAGAAAGTTAAAATCTTGACGAATCCAATGATGTCTTTATCTTCTTCTCAAAACAAGTCTAATGGTTATGTGCCTTTAAAAAATTACGAGTTTGAGTCATTTCCTTGTGCTTTCTCGCGCGCGGCATCAGTTGATTTAGACAACTACAATTTTACAACGATGATTACATATGTAAACATATGTTTTAAAACAAATTTACGAATACAAAAATTAAAGTTTAAAACATTTCCTTTCCACTGGTTTTTGTTTTAATGAGATTGGATAATATTTAGTGGGTGAAATTATTAGTGTTGTCTGAGACTACTCAATTGAGCAGTCGGCCACTTAGAGGGTTAAACAAAAATTATAATAACGCAAAGGGCTACAGCCCCCACAGCCTCTTCCCCCGGATCCACCAATGACGTCTTAGCAGCCTCTGCATTGAGCAAAAATAAATTGTCGTCAAAAATAAATATTGATGAACGTTGTAGTTACTTTGAAACTATTAATGCAAAATTTAAAGTGCTAGCACGAACTTTTAGGACAGGTAGTATTAAAATTATCACTATTATGGCTTGCTCCCCAACAACATTTGCGACAAAGCAAATGCAAACAGATTATTGTAGACTCTGATATTTCCACAGAAATGATGATTAGGACAGTGACACTTGGATCGGGGTTCGCTGTGGGGGTAGCGGTAGGCGGTGACTGGATCCCGATGTATGCGTAGTAGACCCATAATTTTTGCATGAAAAGGACCCTCCTAATCTACTGCACAGTTTTTAAATTTTTAACAAATAAATGTTGACAGAAGATGGATTTTTGGGTTTGTCAGTAAGTTAAAATAAGCTAAAAAAAGGTGGAATTCTGTGAAAGGGCTTAAACCACTTGTGTTTTAGATTAATATCTACCTGACATTTATTTCATTCACATATTTTTGTCTGCTGGCGAAGCTGCGTCTATTTGATCTGCTAATTACTAATAAACATATGATTGATACAAATCAGCTCTCCCAAATCGTCAACACCATTCAGTTCCTACACGCATCTTTCTGTAAACCTATCTTTGTCTTTAATCTGTACCCAGTTTATGCAGGCATCCATTACAATGAAAGTTTAGTATTTTTGTATAAATAATATATCTAATATGCACGTGTAGTAAAGCCTCAAATATAGTTCTCAACATTATAAATACCTGCTCGTGGGAAAGCAGAGAAACAGCTGTTCCATCCTGACCAGCTCTTCCAGTTCTGCCAATACGATGGATATAACTTTTGATAAACTTAGGCACATCGTAATTGATTACGTATCGTGCTCCAGGTATGTCAATTCCTCTCGCAAGGGAATCTGTGCTAACTAAGCTGAAAATGTGAAACAACAGATTAAAACTACTGTAATCTATAATGTTAACAATCAAACAAAAAATTCTATTTTCAATTCAAAATATGTCCACTATGTATAGATCAGCTGATAGATGTTCAGTGTTGGAACAATAATCAGCTGATTATGGCAAAACCTCTAAACTTCTATGAAGGCTATTTTGTTCTCAATGGCAATTCATTGATTTCATACTTTGAAACAATTCTACATAGTTCTATATTTTAGGTTAGGTTATTGTTTAGGCCTAAGTTATGCTGCTTTTTCAACCTTTGAACTCCTGTGATATCATTAACTTAATAATTTAGTTTAGGCATTTAATATTATTATTTATCAATACGCTGTCCTTAAAAAGAAATCTAGACATAGTTTATTATCCATCCAGAAAAGAGGTGCAATATCTATAATATCGCCTTACCGTACAGTGTCTAAAGCAGTGGTCTTAGCCATCGCAGGAGTGATCCCCATAGATTTGTTCGCTATAGAAAAGAAAAGGATACACGACAGAGATTCACACGTTAAAAGGAGTACAGGTGCTCTTACCGAAAGATCACAGACTCTGAATAGCTGGCAGAAAAGATGGAATGAAAACACTAAAGAAGAGACATACCGTCTCATTCCCGATCTTAGAAGCTGGGCAGGAGAGAACGCATGGTGACGTTGTAACTTATGGTTACAAGAGATAAAAATATTTCTAAGTGTAAAGTGTTAAAAAAAATGAGGTTCGGTAAAAATTTCAAAAAAATAAAAAAAATTATGTTTTTAAATCAAAAATAGAATGCTATATGTGGATTATTCAACAATTATTAATATCTCTCCTTCATCTCCTTCATTTATTCACCTTAACACCAAAGTCGTCGCTCAT
>JAGFPH010002346.1:126536-159541 GCA_018207615.1 Philaenus spumarius | reverse complement strand
TATTTCTTATTGTATATTTTCTCTGTGACATGGCTGTTAGTGTTACAACGTAAACTTCTACATCACTTAATTGCTAACAGGGCATGGTTATTTTAGAAGCTTCCTCTTTAAGATTTTGTAAGTTACATCTCCAAGCTGCAAGATGTGTGGAGCACTAAGAGATGATGCTGAGCACACCTTGCAGTAGATGGGATATGGAGAGGCAAAGACTGTTCTCCGCCACGAAGGTGGTGACAGCGAGCAACATAGGTAAGGTGATGTTAGCGAATGATGAAAACTGGAACATGATTTCTCAATTTGTAAGAGCTGTTCTAGCAAGCAAGAAAGAGGAAAAATGGCTTGGAATAAGGAACAAGAAATAATGTAAATAGAGAGAAGAAATGACAAGAAAAGTCGTGGACTGAAGTAGTGTATAAGCCATCCCACACCAGGAACTCTGGAGGAGGAGAGGGTTTTATTCAGTACGAGTCTGAATCGTAACCCAGGGATGCATCTCTGGGTAAGATAACGTCTATGGAGAATTTCTCCCTTCTTTTAAAACATGTTTTATTATTTATCATCTTATCTTAGTTTATGATTAATCCTACATCTTCATTAAACCGTTCATGGGACTGGAGTGGTTCAGATTATCAAACATTGTATACAAACGTGGCTAATATTTACGAGTTCATAACAACACAAATATACAAATTGGGGGTTCGTTGTATTCAAATATGGTTTAGAAATGAAAATAGGGATACAAAATAAAGTACAGTACACTAAATGACAGAGAAAATCTTTTACTTAACCCACGAACGGCCATGGTTAAAGCTAAAATTGGCCAGCCCGTTTTTAGCGTTTTGCAAGCATATTTTTAAAAATTCGCCAAAAATAGTAAATGAACCCCAATCCAAATGTGTTCAATAGCTTTTTTGTAGAAGAAACTTCAAAGAATTCAAATATGCCACTAAAAATTAGTTTATTTTGAAATTGTAAAAGTTATTAGCTCAAGAAACAAAAAATGTTCAGTAACGAAAGGAAAAAGTTCAACTTTAGACCTACATAAAAAATAGTAAACATGGAGTAAATAGTAAACAGTAAGCGTAAAAAAGTTTCGTAATTTAGTTCTAAATAGAACTGTATAAAAACATTTATCAATTTCAAATTTTTTATTTTGAAAAAAACAGTTTTTATGTTTCAAGTACACAACTGGTACCTACCTAGGCCTAGATTGTAACGTCATTTACTAATATATGCTTTGACCAAAAATGAAATATTATTATAAGAAAGTGTAGAGGATAAATCAAAGAAAAGAACGGTGTACTTGTCTTTCCTTAGTTCACAAAAGTGTTTGAGTTACATTTATCTGAATAACAAAAAGACATCAGTCGAATAAAAACTCCCGAGTCAACACGTGCATGTAGGTTGCGTCATTTGAATAGCGTGGGAACAAACGCCCTAGGCGATCTCACCACAACGTCACTTTCCACTGCTGTCTAGACAATCACAAAACCGGTTTTATCTGGATTACTTGACACAGTTCGAAACGTCAGACTTTGCTCTACAAAATGGTATAAAGCAATCTGTCCAAATATAAGGCGTAGCCTTGTGAATATCTGTTGACAAAATGGCCTGTTTATTGGTTGAGAGACTGTCCAATCGCAAGGGTTTACAGTACTTCATGAATGAAAGACTAATTTTACAGTGACATTTGATTGGAAGACACCAACAGAAAGATAAAATCTTGACGAATCCAATGGTGTATTTATAATAGCCAAAGAAATATTTGTGTAGATAGTCTTGAACGTTGAAGAAGTGGGAAATAACAGTCCAATTGTATGCAGATTCGCGCGTGGAAACAGCTGTAGCCCGATATGCATATTTTAAAACGATGATTACGTATGTAAATATACGTTTTACGAAAAAGTTGTAAATACAAAAATTGAAGTTTAATTCATTTCCTTTCCAATGGTGCCAGTTTTATTACGATTGGATAATTTTAAGTGGGTTAAATTAGCGATTATGCAAATATATGCAAATTTTGCAAATTTGTCAAGTTGTTGTGTTTGCGCCGTGAAACCTGGTGTTGTATGGCCGTTCCAGGGTTAATCCATTAGAATATGTGTGAAAATACTGTACATTATAAAGGCTTTCAAGTAGATTACCATTTTACGTTCGGATTAGCAAAGTTCAGACTATTTAGGTTAAATAGTAGTGACAATCAAATGCCATGCTAAAAGTGGTCGCTAAAGAATCAAAGCGGGGGACGGATCAACCGCTCAATCATTTTTTGCACCTGTTCAAGAAACGGTAAACAACTTGCTCGATCATAAAAGGGTAAAATACAGCAGGAAATAAAACAAATCACGCTTCACCAGTAAGCTGCCTCTCTGAAATGTTTTTTTGTCAAGGCAATACAGTGAGTACTATAATAGGTGTACATTATGCTTCACTAAACAGGTATTATTTATAACTACTGTACTATTACAAAGTTCAGAAGGTGTATTTAAAAAGTGTGTACAAGTATTAAATAAATAAAAATAACAACGTACACATTAACTTGACCGGCTGTAAAACTCTCTATCAGCTGCTGTCTCTTGTCTCGAGGCATTGCCGCGTTTATCTCCCCAACTTGCAGAGAATGCTCTGTTCTGCTTCCAAAAATACTCAGCAATGTCGCCAGGTTGTGCACATTTTGTGTCGTGGACGCAAACACCAAGACGTGATTCCATTCTTCACGTACTATCAAATGGAATAGAACCAGAGGTTTAACCGTTTTGTCACACACGACCATGTATTCTACCAGCTCTGCGGGTGTTGTGTATTTCCCGATGAACGAGTTACCGTCAACTGGAAATAAATCAAACAGACTTTTCAGTCGAACAGATTTAATTAAATTGCAACTGTATGTACAGATTGTGTAAGATTGAACTCGGTAAGATGTACAGTAAAAGTAAACTAACCTTCTTTTTTAGTTGAACTAACAACGGAAGTGAAAAGACGAGGTTGGAAGAGACTTAGTTCGCTCAATTTCTCAGGATCGGAAGACAGAGTAGCTGAGAAAAGTAGTTTCTGAGGACGCATAGGCATACTCCGTAGGTTTGCTATTGTTAAAGGCGGGCAACCTGAAAATACAAATTTATATTAGTTAGTAAGAAACAATACCCATAAGTATAAATATGAAAGTGACTGTGATAGTAATGGCACAGTATAAAATAGACTGCAATAGAATAGCATGCATAATAATATTAAATAAATATATTAAAGAAAAATACCTAAATAGCTCCTTGTACAATATTTTCTTATGATCTAACAACTATGACTAAAAAGATACATTTAGTATTTTCAACATTGGTTACAAGAATTCATAGACCAATCACAGCGATCGTTGGGTTTCGTGGGAGGAGTCTAGCAAACATGGGTGACTTGTTTTTAAACTTATTGTCCTTCAGATTGACTTTGTCTAATATTATCGTCTGAACGGTACTTCTTATGAAATTTTGTCAAAGACATTATGTATGTAAAATTTTCCGTTCTATACGACGGTCGTGTTCATTTTTTAATTTGAAACTTAGTTTCTTTGCAATCAAACTTTTTATTTCTTATTTGGCCTAGCGTTTTACAGACTGCCCTATTTTCTGTCGGATTTGAAATGTAAATTTTGGTTGATTAATTTAGAAATATTTTGATTTTTGATGTAGGAAAGATATAGATACAAAGTCCAGAAGTAATTTTAATTGTTAAATATGTTGTCGAAAGTCATGTATTTGGAGATATTTGCTAATTCAGTGTTTGCGATCATGGCCGATAGATGTCGTTAGCGTTGATTGTAAATGAATGGAATTCCTTTGAAGAGTTTCTATCCCTCTCGCCACTCATGCGTGTTTAATTTTAAATGATGTGATTTCTTATTTGGTCAATAATTTACTATTATTTGAAATGAATATTTTGAATTGTTACAAAGACTTAACCGTTTTTATATACTTGAAAACGTAACCCACTCACCAGGTACACTAAGGTGGTTGTCCAAATGATACAACCAATCATTCTGAAAATTGTCCATCACCCTGTCCGCCTCGTCAATCACAATAAACCTGAGCTTCTTCAGGGTAAATCCCTGCGTAGAATAGATATGATCTACCAGTCTGCCAGGAGTTGTTACGAGGATATCCACAAGGCTCTCGTAAGTCCCATCGGCTCCTGCACAAGAAAAGTTAAATTAATTTGAAATGCATTCAATGTTTTGTACAGTCGGGTAAATAGGATTTGTTCGACTACTTTATTCATAATAATTCGACCACACAGCTAAACAGCTGATGTGAGTTGAGCAAATTTCCAAAATTAAGTTTATAGGCCTATGTTTTAGGGTTTCAACCAACAATTTGGGAAATAAGTCTATTCACGACGGTGCTGAATAGCTGCAAAATGCTTCGTACGCCATTCCGCATATTGGGAGTATCTTCAATGCACAAAGCATTGCGTGCTTCGCACGCCATTCCGCCATATTGGGAGTATTTTCAATACACAATGCATTGCGTGCTTCGCACGCCAACCACACGGTAGAATCCACCACATGGTTTTGGACCGGGTACTTTTATGGTATTTTACGTTTTGATCGTTTTTGGGGGAACCAAGCGAGCTATAAGGTCGTGTAAAAAAAGAAAATGTGCAGAATAACACATCCTACATTTATATTTTTAGAAAAAAAATTATACTCGTAGGAAAAATCTCAAAAACTTCCGGTCAAGAAACGTGCTTCCGGTAGTTGGATTTTTTTTGGCTAACGAACTCGTCCGAGCAACGTAGACAACCAACATGTGTACCAAATGTGGACCAAATCGGCCAATAAAGTGTGATCACAAATATATATATATATATATGATTTTTAATGACACCTCAAAACGTGTTCTGTGGACCATGATCGATGCTCATTTGCTACTCCCGACCTTGGGTCTTACCATAAGGGCCACTGCAATAGCACATTTTTCGTATGGAAATGCGCTAATAAAACCGGATGAATAGTTTTTTAAAATTTTGTGTAGTAGTAGTGACGGGAGAAGATAGTGACCGTCACCGGTTGTCTGTGAGTCAGCCACAGTACCCAGCCTGCCTAGTAATGACACAGTGGATCGTTGGACACCGTGTGTAGCAGTTCTTCAGGAACAACAAATCGTTTATTACAGTGCAATGACTTTTCAATGTAAGGCGTGACGGACCGCTTCCTGATCACAGATCAATACTTTGTTGGGTCACTACATACTAAACAACAGGATCAGTTATGAACAATAAATCTAATGGGCGACCCCGTACTGCACTGACTTCAGAAAACATCCGAGAGTATCAGTTCTTTAGAGTTCTTGTCACTTCACTAGGCGGCGGGCTCCAACGCTGTCGCTACATCACAGCGCATTTTACACGGTGTGTTAAAGTGAAAGTGATGGAGAACTTTGATGAAAGAATTTGGTGTGCTTATATAATTGGACGCCATCTTTTAGAATAGATTTTCCTTACATGAATGATATTATTTTTTATATTTTGAACTAGATGTTTGATGTTGGGTAAACTGCAGAATTCTTAAAAGTAGATAAAAAAAATATGTTGACGATCTTACAAATTTTATTTATTTCAAAAGAGACCATTCTTTTTTCACCATCCTGTATTTATTAAGTGCCTTATGGTCTGAGAAGTCATTTAAAAAAAAAAACAAAAACAAATATTTTCATTAGTTTCATCTTATGTAAACATAGGCTAATAATTACATAGGTAACTTAACTTACGCTGTTTAACAAGATGTTTCTGTTCTTCATGTAAAGGAGTGCCTCCAAGAGCCAGATAAACTGATAAGCCAGTGCCTTTAGTATATTTCCTAAACACACTCGCTACTTGAGAAGCTAAATCCTGTACTGGAAGAATGACAATTACTCGTAGTTCAGTGGCCAGCCTAAATAGTAAAGTCTGCAAGCAGAGAATAATTTCAAATACACTGTTCGTTAACACTCGACAGTAACAAATTCAGCCATACAATGTAGTTTAAACCAGCAAAGAGGTTAGTATCTTGTAGTATCTTGATTTCTCTCGAAAAAGAAACCAAGTAAAAGTACATTCTGGCCATTGCTTTTTGAAAGAACTAAGGCAGTTAAACTTTGAGCCTGTTTTGGGCCATTTCTCATCACACTATTAAGGAAGGCTATTAGTTTCCGTAATGATCGCGATGCCAATCACAAAGTGAACCCAGAGAGTGGCAGACTATCTGAACGGACCCACCAAAAATCGGAAGTCTGCGTTCGCCCCTCCTAAGCCATGTATTTCATATCCCCACTGTCGACAATCGGATTGGAAGAAAAACGGGGCATGTTTCATTGTAGTTACTTTAAGTCGGTCGGAAACTATTATCGGACATCTCATTTAACCCTAGGCCTGCCACGGTTAAAGCTATAATTGGGAAGCCGGTTTTTAGTGTTTTGCAGGCATTTTATTAAAAATTCGCCAAAAATAGTAATTCTATCCCAATCCAAAAGTGTTCTATACCTTTTTTGTAGAGAAACATCAGAGTGACATCTGATTGAAAAGCACTATTAGAAAGAAAAAATCTTGACGAATCCAATGGTATCTTTATAATCTCGATAGAAATACTTCTGTAGATGGTCTTGTACGTCGAAGACGTGGGAAATAACAGTACAATTGTATGCAAATTCACGCACAGAAACAGCTGTAACCCGATCTGCTATTATAAAACGATGATTACGTATGTAAATATACATTTTACGAAAAAATTTTAAATGCAAAAATTAAAGTTTAATTCATTTCCTTTCCAACGGTGCCGGTTTTGTTACGATTGGATGATTTTGAGTATATTAATTAATCGAATATGCAAATGTATGAAAATTTACGCATTTGTTCGAAATGGTTGCATCTTGCGCCTGAGAGAACGTCACTTAGTGCAGTCTGCCACGGGGAGGGTTAAAACTACTGTATCTATTTCTCCCGACACTGTCCGACGTTTGGTAGGTCTTACGATAATCGGTCGTCTTCTGGGAGGCCTTAAACTACACAGATTTAGTATCAAATTTTTATGTAGCAACCGTCAAACAGTTGATTTCATTTAATTTGTTTTGTGTTGTTCCTTTACAAATAAAATGTGTAAGAATTACAAAGGCAGTTTATTAGTACATGAAAATGAACTAAGTAAAACATTAAATTAAAATCAACTAAACCAAACTGAAATAGTGTAAATTTACAATATCTCACTCGCACCTAAAACAAACAATCCTAAAACACTTATAACAACCCGTATAACAAAATTAACAGTCACTCAAACAATTTACAACAAAACCACAATTTTACATAGTTGCGTAATTTTAAAATCCAACCAGCGTGATGTCCAAACGCTTAAGAGATATAGTAAAAGTGGCGATTGCGTAAGAAAGAACATGTTGTTTACCTGTACTATGGGTAACACAAATGCCAACGTTTTTCCACTGCCAGTAGGAGCCGATACACAAACGTCCACTGGCCAAGTATGAGGAGAACGAGTTCTTTCCGACTTCAGAAGAAATGGTATTAACTGAGTCTGTACTACAAAAAATACACAAATAAAGTATGGTAATAATTAACTAAGGTAACACATTTTATAATTCATAATGCAATAAGTAATCCACAACATGCATATTAATAATATTTGGTAATTACTAGAAACATATGATCATTTTTGAGAAATTGATATTAAAAGTTATAAAGGCCTGTATACTTTTTCTTCAATTTTCCTTGTACCTTCTCGTCCGATCAAATGTATCGAAGTTCTCAGAATTTTAAAGCCCTTAACGCTTGCCACTACTATCATAGATCATGAATAATAAAATAGATTATGCATGCATACGGGGGCTGTGTGCCAAAAAAAGGTTGTAGGGCAAATAGTGAGGTAGCGCTAGGGAGAAATCATTGGTAGCATTGGTGCTTCACACCGCTTCCGTCGTTTCCCAATAAATAGCGCCACTATCGTTGAATTTCCAGTGGATTCAAATATTGCATTGGATCGGAGTTCTATTAGGTTATCCAAATATAATGCTACTAACGGCTGTTTATCACCACATCAAGTAGCTGTTACTAGTTTTGGAACATTCCTAATTTACTTGCACCAACTAGAACAATTGAAAATCGTACACACCGACTATGTCAGTATATTTTAATATTTGAGCTGTTTTTGATTTTTCCTGTGATATCAGCCTTGATATAGTTGCCTGGATATAAAGGTATAAACAACAAGATTGCTTGGCAAGAGTGGCGGCAAAGAGACCCCTCATTGCTCAAGATCCAGTCTGTCAAAGGTCATCTCAGCTGGTTCCGCCAACAAGATTAACTTCCTAGACGCAGGCAGGGAGGTCAAGAGGTCCAGGCCCAAAGCTGACAAACCAGTCTATGAGAGGGTACCAAAAAAATAGCTATATATTTAAAAAAAAAAAACAAAACAACCTTATCTCCTTCAAAATACTCTCCATTACAATTGATATATTTGTCAAATCGATGCTTCCACTGTTCAAAACATTTATTGTACGCGTCCTCAATGATGGCTGGCAGCTCCTCCCTCGTTTTTTCCTTTACTTCATCTACGTTGTCAAATCTGAGTCCTTTCATGGAAATAAGAAAAAATCACACGGAGCCAGGTCAGGTGAGTAAGGTGCATGGCGCAGCGGAACCCTGCCATTTTTTGCCAAAAACTGGCAAACAGAGATGACCGTGTGGCTGAGATGGCATTTGTCGTAGTGGAAAAACCAGTCCCCTATCTGCCCCAAATCGGGTCTTTTTTGTCGAACACTGTTGTTCAACCTTCTTAAAACTTCCAAATAAAAAGCTTCATTAACGGTCTGACCTGGTGAGACCAACTCTGAATGAACTACCCCCTTCACATCAAACAAAGAAATGATCATTGTCTTGATTTTTGATTTGACTTGATGAAATTTTTTGGATGGGGTGACAATGACGTCGTCCATTCGCTCGACTGTTGCTTTGTTTTGGGATCGTAACCATAGCACCATGACTCGTCACCAGGAATGATCCTTCGACAGGAAATCTGGATCAATTTCAAACTGTTCTTTTAAAGCACAACATGTTTCAACTCGACGTTCTTTTTTGATTGTCAGTCAGAACCCGAGGCACAAACTTCGTAGTGACCCTTTTCAATTCTAAATCTTTGGTTAAATTCTCTGAACCGAACTCCAAGATACCCCACTAATCTCTGACAACTGATCAACGGACTGTCGACGGTCTGCGAGCACAAGTTCTCGAATTTTCCCAACATTTTCATCTGTTCGGATGGACGTTGATAGGACTGCCGACTGGTCGCTGAATAGTTATATACCACCTCAAAAAAGTAAGGCCGATAGCATAGGTATGTCAGTTCTGCTCTTGTGATGAGAGATTCAGCTGAGACACTTGTTCTGAGGTGGTACATGGAATTCGGAAGGCCCTATGTGATACCCAAAGTATTCTGCAAGAGATTTAAACTAAGCCTGGTCTGGGACAAATACAAATCAGGCTGTTTTCTACAAACGAACCCATGAGCTCCACTCACCATATATAAAACATTTGAATTACTGCAATTGTTTGGCAAGTAGATAGCCACAAGAGTAGGACACTTCAGTTTGGTAGATGGCTCCTTGCTATGTTACAAGTTGTTAAAGCATTAATAGCCTGTCTTACAAAGTGATTATTCATAGCTACTGAAAATTGTCAGAGGCTTTTAAGTTTATGAGATAATTGGATGGTTAATTGTGACATCCATGACATAAATGGCTAAAGAAAAGACCACGAAAGAATACCGTTGAGGGACGGGCTTGTGTACACCGAGACCTTGAACGCTCCAATCGCCTTAGTGCGACGTTGACAAGTTCTTCCCACGTTTCTAACTGAACGCGGCTGACTCAACGCTTATAATTCTTTAAACTGTGCGCTCAAGCCTCTAGCGGTAAATACCTGGAATGTTCGAGACTAGTAGATATGGCAACGCCGCGCGCCCATCCTATTGGCCGCCACGCAGTGGTATTCTTTAGTGGTCTTTAATATAAACTTATGTTAAGCACAGAAAGTAGACAATTGCAAAGCGTCCAAATAGTCATTTTTAAATAATCGGCCTACAGATTAAATTGTCTCAGTCAAACTAAGTAAACTTAGAAAATGTAAATACAGTTGGACCTCGATTAACCAAAGTATTGTGGATCGGCCTAACCTCGGTCAGCCAAAAACTCGGATAGTAAGGATGCTTCAGTGAATACTGTTTTTGTTGCGGCACGCTGTTCGTAACAGCCTAACAACACTTGTTTAGGGATAACTGAGGTGAAGAAAGGTATAGTACAAAGTACAGTGTGAAATTACGTTATAATGACTACAAATACTGTACGGAGAAATACGAAAATAGAATAACAAATTTTGCAATCTTCCTGGACCTAACTGTAATAAAGCAAATAGACAAATTCCAATTTAAATTTACAGGAAACCCACAACCTCAGACATCACTCTACATTCCACATCGCACCACCCCACGTCTCAAAAAACAGCCGTCTAAAACAGTACGTTACCCTAGGCTCATTACAATACCACTCGGACAGGAAGACTACTAGCAGTAGCTGAATACTATTAAATATATTGCCACAGCCAACAGTTATAAGGTATCTATGATAAACACCTTATTAAATAAAAAACACAATAAAAACAGTAAGTCTTTAAAACCTCGTGAAAAATACACCTACATAGCCTGTGAGTACGGAAACGTACTACCGAATATAGTCTCAACAAATTTCAAAACATTAAACTACAGCTTTTTGAACCAACAACAATGTTCAAAAACTTCTTAGTCAAAAACCAAAGATTTAAAATATAAAACTGGGATTTACAAGCTAATTTGCGATGAATGTAATTCGTTCTATATAGGGCAAACTGGAAGAGCGTTCCATCAGAGGTTCAAAGAACACCTGTCCAAAAAGAACATATATGGTAATAAATCGAATTATGCACGCCACCTTATAGACGAAAACCATGGCTATACTGACTTTGAAACTAATTTGATACCATTGCATACATGCAAAAACGGCAAAATTATGGATGCCATCGAGGAATAAGAAATGTACAAAGCGTTTAGAAACAATGAAAACCAAGTCACGAACGACCATCGGCATTTCTCCTCAAACATGCTGTATGACATGGCTATCAGCATACAAGATAACGGGCTTGCTAACAAACGTCAGCACATGGTTACTTAACCTTGTAACAACAGTTGTCCTTGGTCCACCATATAGGATGCATCCCACGCATAGAAAGTTTTTAATATACTCTCAATATTTGTGTTTGTGTGTTTTTTTATGTAATGTTTGACAATCTCGCGTCTGATGATGGAGTAAATTTCCGAAACCCGTCATATAAAAAGAGAAGAAAGTCACGTGACGGACATAAATTAAGAAAGATTTTTCAACGAAGCTTCAAAGAATTCGTTTTGCTGAAGCACATAATCACCAAAATCTTTAACAATGCCAGACTGAAATCCAAGATCGTCGACAAAACGTAAAAATATTTGTTTTCTTGAAGACCACCACTTCTAGTACAAGTCTCATTTAGGAATTCAGTAGCCAACAAATCATCATTTCAGAATCAAACCTTAACAGTTGTTTACAATGTCGGACGTCTTAGCGAACACTGTACTCCTTTTGCTTACGCACTTGCACAAACTCCGCCAAGATCGAGTGAAAGAAAACGACTAACCAAAAAGCTAGCACGCCCCTTGGCACACTAGCTTTATCCTTAGTAATTGCTTACTTTGAAACTTAGACGCAGCTCTTTATTCACACCATCTTCCAAGCTGAATCCTTGACAAATCAAGCAAATTCTAGGCCTAGTTACTGCTAGCTTTTTATTCACTAAAAACCAAGCGATTTCTTAAAAATAACTTACACCTAGCAACAGCTAGGTTTTATTCACTCCACCCATTATTATGAAGATGAAAATACTTAAAACATATTTACTAACCTGGAAAGAAGTGTGTTATTCCATTTTCTTGTAGTTTTTTTACTAACATTTTACTCAGGTGTGGTATAGAATAAATATCATCTTCTAAGTGTTTCAGGTCCACAGATATGACGGACGGTTTAGCTAACCATTGAGGAAGCACACATCTCACCTGAAACAAAAATTTGTAAATTTAGTAATGTATTTGTCAGAGTTAACGTTTGTATTATGAAGGATATGTTTGCTATAACATAAATTGCATAACTCGATAGAATGAAAATAGTGAAATTATTAGCAAATTTCCATAGGAAAAATGAGCTATTGCAGTGGCCCTTATGGTAAGACCCAAGGTCGGGAGTAGCAAATGAGCACCGATCATGGTCCCCAGAACACGTTTTGGGGTGTCATTAAAAATCATATATAAATATGTGTTCGCACTCTAGCGGCCGCATTTTAAGTCCGATTTGGTTCAAATTTGGTACACATGTTGGTTGTCTACGTCGCTCGGACAAGTTCGCTAGCGAAAAAATCCAACAATCGGAAGCACGTTTTTTGACCGGAAGTAACTGTTTTTTTGAGATTTTTCCTAAGAGAATGAATTTGTTTTTGATTTTTTTCTACAAATATAAATGTCGGATGTTATTCTGCACATTTTGTTTTTTTATGCTTGGTTCCCCCAAAATCGATTAAAACGTAAAATACCATAGAAGTACCCGGTTCAAAGCCATGTGGTGGATTCTACCGTGGGGTTGGCGTGCGAAGTACGCAATGCATTGTGTATTGAAGATACTCCCAATACGGGAGTTGGCGTGCAATGCACTGTGCGTTGGCCGCTTCTCATAGTGTTCAGTGTCAAGCTCCTTAGCAGCGTACTTGTTAAGCCCCATAACCCGTTCTAGTCCCCCCTCCCTAGAAAATATCATATAGGCGCCCATGTTCAACACAAAAATCATATTTTACCAATCATTATACACGGTTAACCCTTTAAAAATATAATTTTGTTACTAAGGACCATCTATACATCCACGCTTCTCTCCTGTATCTGGCAAGACTTTGCCAATCCTTCCCGTTTAAATATATTTCTAATTCCGCAAAGGATAAAGACGCTTGTTTAAAAACCATTCTACGGATATGCGACAGAACCGTAGGTAAGGCTGTGAAATGAAACAACGATTCATCTACCTGCAAATTACACAGTGAACACAAATAGTGTCTATCTGCCACCCAGGGTTTAAAATCCAAAACGACTGTTTCAGCGCTTGCTTTTAAACCCCCAATGCAAACTGAGAGGTGTTTGAGGTATGTATCTGTCTGTGACATTGTAGCTACCAAACAAATGAACCTATTTTGATTTAGTTATTTTGTTTGATCGAGAGTGTTCTTAGCTATGATTAAAAATAGCTGTTCAGCCGTTCGGGGTTTTTTTAAATTTGTAATTTACATATAACTCATCTAATTGTTGCCAAGTCAAAACTATCATTAAAATAACCTTGTTACCCAGGGTCAAGGTCTAAGGTACGATACAATCCGTGATACTTAGATATTATCTTTCTGTTTAAATGGTCGGTAATATTACCGCTTCAATACCCTTTCCCATCCACTAAGGCCATTTGCATAAAAATTTAAAACCATTTGTAAGTTGACAATATTGAAGAAAACAATTTAATCAATAAGTTTATGAAATAAAAATGCAAAAATTATAATTCAACATGTGTCTCATTAGGACTTACCTCTTTATTTTTGTTGAATGAATGGTCCCCAATAATTTGAAAGTCATTTTCAGGCTTTTCAGATGAATTTATATTATCGTTTTCTGTCTCTTCTCCATCATTAGTGATCTGTGATACATCATGTTCATTAATATCGCCACTGTCCTCTGTACTAACAACAGAATGTTCTTTTTTTCTTTTCTTCTTTTTATGCTTTTTTCCTACATGTTCATCAGTATGATTTAAAAGATTTTCACTGCCATCATTTTCATTGACAGAAGATATTTCTATTCCAATAATTTCATCAGTCTCCTTTTTTCTTTTATGTTTCTTCTTCTTCACTGAATGTTCAAGAATTCCATCATTAAATGTTTCTGAATCACCCTTTTCGTCTACATGTTTTCTTTTATGGCTTTTCTGCTTAGTTGCATGGTCATTTCCTTCAACTTCTTCTTTTGCATTAACACTGGCTCTGTCTTCACTTATCTCTTCTTTTTGCTTTAATTTATGTTTTTTTCGTTTCACTGTATGCTCCTGTCTAGTGTCCTCACTCGGATGACTAGTAGGTGCGTCTAAAAGGTTATTTTTTAACCCATTGATAGTTGGTGTAGTTTTTGATTTTTTACGCTGTTCTATTTTTGATATTAACTTAGCAAAATGGTCTTTATTATTATTTGTTTCTTTCACTTCAGTTTCATCTCCTAAGTACCTAATAACAAAAAGGTTATAATTAATTTAGATGCAAGTCAAATAAATCAGTAGGCCTATAAGCTTTCGAAAAATATACAAATAAAATACAAAAAGTTTATTTTACATAACAAAAATATAATTATTAATAACACAAAATAATCTATACTAATATTATAAAGAGGTAAAATTTGTTTGTTTGTTTATATATAGGGGGTAATCTCTGTTCCTAGTTCCTACTGAACCGATTGAAAAATATTTTTACTAATAAAAAGCTACACTAACCCTGAGTAACATCTACTAATATTTTTAGTAACATCTAAGAAGCAAAGTTTGTTTTTTGTTTGTATGTAGGGGATAATCATTGGCATTACTGAACCGATTGAAAAAATAGTTTTACTAATAAAAAGCTACAGTATACTATCCCTAAGTAACATAGGCTAACATTCATTTCGATAAAAGTTTTAGGTTAGGCCTAGAATGATAAACCAACACAAGAAAACATAACATGATTATGTGTATAGAAGGTTCCAACGGGGTTGGCGTGCGAAAAATTACCACAATTTTCTATTAGTTTCCAAAATTTATGCTGATTGACTTTCCCTTGTATGTTAAGAGCCTCTAAAAAATCCGAAATTAAAAAAAAAAGATGGAAAGGCATTGGGAGGAGTTGTAAAGACTTACAAGAGACTCGGCTAACATGACAAATGGCAGAAGCCGAAATAAAATTGGGAGGATTCATGGAAAATAAAATTAGAAATTGTAACTAAATTGATAAGGTTTAACAAAGGTGTTTTATGTGAAATTTTTAGTTGGAGTAGAATCAGTCTTTGTTGGATAATATATTGGGAGAGTTATTTGAATAAGAAGAACAGTAACTTATTTTAATTCGTATCAGGTTAAGCAGTTAAATTCGGGTTTTAATAAATAAACTGCTTAAATTTATTAAGAACCTAAAAAAAAACAATCTTAAAATAAATAAATATTTGAGGAGGTGAAGGTGAACCGTGTGGAAAAATGTATTAAAGAAAATAAGATGGAGTGGCAATTAATCGTATTCGATAATGATGTACCTATTAGAAATTGCCTAGTATAAGGAAAATTGTAGGTATTTAAATAGTGAACTTGGATAGAGATAGAATTAAAATTTGTTACATGTAACAGTTTCTTCGTCTGTTTTGTTTTAATATACGGGTGTCCAAAAAGTTTCACCCCCCTCAACTTTGGAACAAGTATAAATAAATAAATGTGCTTCAGGGTGTCTCTATATGACATAGGGAGATGAATTTTGGTGTAACCGACCATTTCACCATTTACCCCAAAATGTGGGGTGGAGAGAGAAATTCAAAAATATTAAATACAAATCCCCACCAAGTGTAGCCTACCTCATTTTAAAGGGCTTGATAAATGAAGAAGAATGGCACAAATTAGAAGTCTCCTTAACCCTATCGAAAATGGTGGCCAGTCAAAGTTGAAAACATCTTATTAACACAGATTTTTACTGCATTTACATTGATAACTCGGCGTAAGTTTACTATTCGACCCTAGACTAATATTTTTGCAGACAACGACGTTGTTTTACTTTCTACTGTTAAATGTTGAATACAGGTAAACATACTGTGACTAAATTCTATAGGTTAGAACCTGCTAGGTTTTTTTTTATTATTCTTGCATTTCTGATTTCTGTTGCCATAGGTTAGCCTAGAGTCGAATAGTAATCTTGTGCCGATAACTCTAACTAGCAACTACTAGCCTATTAGGTCGAATGAACTCATTAAGTCGCTCCACATTTTCTACACTCATTTGCATGTTTGGTTGAAATAATGATGGTAATGTATTCCTAGTGGAAAAGAAGAAATCGTATTTAGTATATTCGGTACAAATTTACTATTCGACCCTAGGCTAGACTATGGCAACAGAAATGCAAGAATAATTTAAAAAAATAGCCTAAAGGTTCTAACCTATAGTATTTAGTCACTGTATGTTTACCTGTATTCAACATTTAACAGTAGAATGCAAAACAACATCGTTGTCGGCAAAAATATCAGCCTAGGGTCGAATAGTAGATTTACGCCGTTAATAGCGCTACACAATATTATTATATCTTCTAAGCAATTAATAATAGCCTAGCCTATATTGTTTAACTACATAATTTTGTCTACCTTTCAACTGCAAATAAAGCCATTGGCACTTGATTTAAACTAAAGAAATGTTCTCCAATTAGTAATAATAAAAAAGTATTTACATGCTAATTCTAACTTTAAAAAAATTAACACCACAGAGTAATCAAAACAAATTTGAGGTTAGTTTGTTTAAACACATGGAAAATGCCAAAAAGGTTTGAAAACGGTGAAGAGTTTCCTCACACATGTTTCATAAGACATAGACTAGTAGATTGAGGTTGTATCAGTTGTATGTGACAATCTACATCAAAGATTTCGCTCCGCTGAAGCTTTCATTGATAATAATATTATATGAGTTGTGATAAATAAATAAGCGTTTGCATATGAGATTTTATTATTATATTATCATCTTTGACTATGGAAGGTATCTTTAATATTAATAAAAAACAAGAGGTCTATTATCAAAGCATATTATATTTATCTGTACTGCTTTATCCTCAATCTGACAATAATTGACGTCTCCAATCTTCTCTGTGACTTATTCGCTTTATTTATAATTGTGGTCATGTTAAATATTGAATGTAAATATTATGTACCTACATCAGTAAAAAGTGCATTCGTTTCTGATTTAAAAATGTTTATAAATATCTCATTAAACAATAAACATTATTGTGTAAGTAATTTACAAAGTTAACGAGACACTCCATGTCTTGAGTTTTATCTTTGGTTTTATTCATAATAGACTCAAGATCAAGACCTGAGTATATTTGTTATACAGTACAAATGTTTACTGATATCTTCGTATAATCTGGTATTGATGAAATTAACTGACTTATATGTTAAAGTTATGTGTATATCGTGTTTTTAGTTTAAAGTCGCAAAACAATATAATCAATACAGTTAATTCTCACATTTTATACAGTACATAATAAAACTATATTTAAAAAACGAAGTTAGTATGTAATAATTTGAACTATTTATTAAATTTTGATGATGACCTAAGTGACGGGTACTCTATTTAAACTTTTAACAGATAAAACATATTAAACCAAGTAGAAGAATTTTCTGTTTGAGATTTTCAGACAAAAAGCACCAACGGGCTATATCGCATAAAAATCAACTCTTTATGTTCCTACTTTACTGCTCAAATATTGGCAGGAAATTTCTGTAGTAAAGTGAAAAGCACACTCTATTAAAGTTCAGGACTGCATAATGTCTATTTATTTTTGTTCTCGATCAATATTTTGTAGCAAAAAAAGTTATTTTTATATTAGTAGGGTTAACACAAGTTTGCCCAGACCAAATCCGGACACTATATATATGGGGCAATATAATACTATACTAGAGGCTCAAATGGGAATAGAAACAATAATTAATAATCTTAATGAACCACTTTGAAAATAAAACTTTTTTAATGCTTACAATGAGTGAAAAATAAAAAAAATATACGATTTAAAATGCTACAATGATATCATGTTTTCACAAAATAACTAATTATTCAAATTGCTTATTGATTCAATAAACCAGCAAAATAGATGGATGGATGTCGATTATGCATTTGTTACCGGGTCTAGCTCCTTCCTTGGTTCTTTGATATTTTTCGGAAGACATAATTTCCGACCATTTCCTCGTGGCCTTAACATTTTTTAATAAAGATTTGATGCTGTGTTTAGGATTTAAGTTAGCGGCGTTTGTGTGCCTGTTAGTTTTGAGATAAGCATCCTTATCCCCGCCATCCTTGTGTTTCACCGAAAATTCAGCGTGGCATGTCTCACATTTCACACGACAACCACTTCAATCATAAAGTTTCAAGAACTTGTACCTTTTAGTTTCTCATTAAAAACATATGGGCGTTTTGAAATTTTACAAGGAACTTAGTCCTGAACCCACTTGCGAAAGAAAACGAGTCTTAATTTAAATAGTGGCGAGTACAAAAATGGTCAATTGTTTGAAGAAAAACAAACGAACTGTTGTTTCTTACCCAGGAAAAATGTTTTCATCCCTTCCACTGAGCGCTTCAATAGCAATACACCTTAATGCGCCCCTCCACGAGCTACGGACTTTGACCTGCTGTTTGGTAATTTCGTTTTATAATTTTTCATGCCATTGCTTGCAACTCTGGACACAATTCCGGACAAGGGCTTGAAATCTGGACAATCCGGACGCCTGGTAATCCTATATATTAGGTATGCATTTGAAAAAATATCTGTCATATCACAGGCTGCTATTTTGGTTTTTTTATAATATAATATTTATTTCTGGTTCAATGTATTACATTATGCACAGAAATTTTAACATTGTTACATAGCATTAGTGGGTTTGCTTCATTGAAGTCACCCTATAACATAAATAATAATTAACAGAAAAAAATAAAAGAACAATACAGTACAGTAGTGTCAGTGAAACATAAAACAATTGAAACAGAGTTTAATAGGAGGAGTTTAATGATAATAGGAAATAATTTGTTACTTTTTTAATAAAAACACTTATAGGATCTATCCCTAGTTCTTTGTGGAGATGTTCGTTTCTTACAAACCAAGGGGAATTAACTGCAATGCGTAATACTTTATTTCGAAAAACTTGTAAGTTTTACTATTTTGGTAAACATTTCATACAGTACAAAAAGAAGAAATTTCGACAAAAGTCTACGAAACATAACTAACTACTTTTATGTCTATCTATTACAGGGGTTTCTCACAGTAAAATGCTGTCATCTTACTCAAGGAAACATGAATTGAGTACCGTACCATACATACTCCTAAGCGAACTATCGGCATTAGTTATATTTATGCACCATTTTATGATTGTTTTCCTTTCATATTATTCTTCTTTTCGTAAATTGACGATTTGTTAATTTTACCATATGCGCATGCCAATTTTGACAGCTAGTATTTATACAACTTTTTGTTTTGAACATTTTTACAATACTGTTAAGCGGTGCACGATCAGTCAATTTTTTCACAAACTGCGGTATCTAACTATCCATGATTTTATAACAATTATTCACACGACCAAACTAAAAAAAAACAAGGAATAACTTTACTCAAGACTAGTTCTAAATATCCCCAAGTTTGACTAATATTTTATCTGTATTTTGATGATACCATTACAAAAATTGGTATGATTTGAAAGATGTTATTTTGAATCGAAATTTTGTGTGCTGGGTTTTCGTGTTAGTCTTTTTTGTTATTGAGAAAAATAGTAAATCGTACAAACCATAGACATTTTAAAACTAATTTCGGTAATTTGTAATAATATTTACATGTATAAATAAGATACAGTAGTACCAATATAATTTCTATAAATATATCTTTTCTTTTCTAGCAAATTTCCATAGGAAAGATGAGCTATAGCAGTGAATCTTATGATGAGACCCAAGGTCGGGGGGATTGGTCAATGAACATCGATCACGGTCCCTTTGGGTAATCATGAAAAATAATATAAGTGTTCGCACTCAAACGGCTGCATTTTAGTCAGATTTGGTACAAATGTTGGTGTTCTAATAATACGGTCAATTTGTGCTCAAAAGAGCCCCTAGCAGGAAAGTTGTGGGTAATTTTGCTTTCTTCCATTCTATATGTTTTTTTGGGTTTCTAATCTGAATCCGAGGTTTGCCTACACAATTTCATGATGCAACATTGAAAAAAATGCAAAAACATGTAAAAATCTCATGTCAACTTTTCGTAAAATAACCTCCATTTTTAAGAAGAAAGTACATAAAATTTTTCAAAGGTATTTTTCCCCAACGAACCGTTGGGGCTTGAGCGCTAATTGAATTGGGGAATTTCGGCTGTCTCCGCAAAAACCCACCTTTTCACTCCAAAACTTAAATTTATTACTAACACCGAAACATGCTTTTATTGCCGTACAAATAGAATAAAATAAAGCTAAACACAGAACAATTTGCTGGTACATTTTCTATTTCATAGAAACTGAAAAATAATCAATTTATTTCCAACCACAAAAATACATAAAAACTAATTATTATTATCTTGGAAATTGACTGATTATAATTTTCCAGTTATACTTGTGATCAATGAACAAACAACTAACTAGTTACCGGTATACGAAAAAATATTGAGTCCAATCTTTCTGAAAAACTGTGTAGCAACTCCATGTAGCGTACAAACAAGAGATAATGATTAAAGAATAAATTTACTTAATGGTTAACTACCACAAAATATACTATTTATAATTTTTGCACACAAAACTAGATAAACATTATTACTAACAACTGAACAATGGCAATACTAAACTGAACAAATGATTTTACAAAATATATTTTTTAAAGTACGGGTACATAAAATTTATATTTTCTTTTACCAAATATCTGTCTAAAGGAACAAAAGTGTCTGGACAGGAAGAAAACCCAAATACATTTGTCTGACGATGTTCTAGTTCTAAACATTTTTGGACTTCTAGCCTCCAGGATTGTATACAATATTAAAATTTGTTTATTACCTTATATGGTCCGTCACAATCCTTGTTTGTTTGTTTTTTTATAATACCGGTTTTGACATTGCTATGATGTCATCGTTCAGATATTAAAACACAGTCATAATAAATAAATCCACGTAACACACATTATAAAAACACTTAAACAAAAACACTATACAAGTTTTTAAAATTTACACAGAAAAAGTGATCACCATGCATGGTTCACTGTGGAAGTCAAGTGCACACTGCTAAAGAAGCACCCTGGGGTTTCCCCTAGTAATTTATAAACAGATTTTGTGTTTCAATTTCAATTGCCTTCTTCCATTGTTAAAGTATGGTTCTTCATCATGACAGCAAGTTACAGCAGTAAAACGCAACAGGCTCTCAACATACTGATTTCTAGAGGAACTTCGAAATTAAGCGTACATCTCAGAAATTCTGTAACTTTTGATTGGTTGAAGATAAAATGGCAAAAGTGTACATCAAATTGAAGAAAATTTAATGCTCTACAACTTCGTTTCTGGCAACTTTTCGGAGAAACGGTCGTGGGAGGCATTAGAAGCAAATGTTTGATAAAAAGAGTGAGGTAAACACGATTTTTTCGAAAATTGTCGATTTTCAATAACTTATAACTCGAAACTCGTTGGGAATTCGACAAATACGTACAGGAACTATTTTTGGGAAATTTAATTAACTTTCATTTTTATTTGAAACATTTTTTTCTACAGTGCACTGTTTCCGAGATATAAGCGAAAAACCTAAAAATGGGACCTTTCCACCCCCTCCCGCCTTATGCTCACCTCCCAGGTACACTCTCTGTTTGTACACTCTCATAAACGTCATACCCTGTACACTTACTGTGACTGGATGCATAACTCTAAATGCAGTATGAACCACATGAAGAGCAATAATGGTTTCATCATTTTTACTTTCTCCACCCTATACGTAGTATATGGAGAAAGTATTGTTTTCGTAAAAACGTTCGAATTTGAATTTTCAGTTGAATTATCTGTTTTGGTGCTCCCAGAACCCCAAAAAATTGTTTAGTGCAATTATCTGTGTTGGTGCTCCCTGAACCCAAAAATATTTTTAGTGGAATTTTTTGTTTTGGTGCTCCCTGAACCCAAAAAAGTGTTTTTAACGTGGTGTCTGTCTGTCAGTGTGTCAGTATGTATACACGACCAGAGGGGACACTATTGGTCCGATTTTCATGAAATTTGGTATGTAGGTACTAAACCCTAATATCTCCAGGCGTTTTTTTCATTTTTTGGAATTTTTAATTTTTAAGGGTAATTTACCCCTAAAAACCAATAAAAAACGACAAAAATGCAAATTTCTCAAAAACGGCTCTAACGATTTTGATCAAATTTTCAGTATTTATAGTGCTTGAGATGCCAAACAAAATGACACCATCCGCTTTTATCAAAACTTCGGCGTTTCATAATTATGGGGAAATTTTAAAAAATAAACAAGTTTATGTTGTCAATCTAGCATCTCGGCAACGGCCGCAAGGGATAGCACAACGGTAGAGAACACGGCCAGTAATTCAAAGGTCGCGCGATCGAATCTCGCCTGGGACAATAACTTTTTTATACGATTGACGTAGGTAGAATATTATTTTTTTGTTTTGTTCTAAAAAGTAGTAAATAAAATGATTAAAAACAATATTATTTTGACTACAGTAAGTTGGGAGAAAGTTTGTGTCAGTTAACTGATACCGTTTATTCAGCTTATTAAAGATCCCTTTCGCCAGTGTGTCGGTTTCACAGTCAAAGTCCTCAGTGTTTTGAAGCTCAAGCAAAGCTAACACTTCAAGACCCAAGGTCGGGAGTAGCAAATGAGCACCGATCACGGTCACCAGAACACGTTTTGGGGTGTCATTAAAATTCATATATATATGTGTTCGCACTCTAGCGGCCGCATTTTAAGTCTGATTTGGTACACATGTTGGTTGTCTACATCGCTCGGACGAGTTCGTTAGCCAAAAAAATCCAACAACCGGAAACACGTTTTTTGACCGGAAGTAACTATTTTTTAAAAATTTTCTACGAGAATGAATTTGTTTTTTAGTTTTTCTACAAATATAAATGTAGGCTGTTATTCTGCACATTTTGTTTTTTTACGCGAAATTATAGCTCGCTTGGTTCCCCCAAAATCGATCAAAACGTAAAATACCATAAAAGTACCCGGTTCGAAGCCAAGTGGTGCAAACTCGTGATTCCTCTAGGCGCAAACAAATTCTACTAATATATTGCGTACACACAGACTGTTCAACGCCTTCTTGAGTAGACCTATTTCCCAAATTGTTGGTTGAAACCCTAAAACGTAGCTGTATAAACTTAATTTTGGAAATTTGCTCAACTCACGTCAGCGGTCCAGCTGGTGGTCGAATTATTTAGCCATCTAGTGGTTTGTACCCTTTTCAGTATTTTTCTTTTTTCACTCCTTTTCTCTTTCTGAGATATTTTACTGACCCACACATCATGTCTTTTGTGCCCAGAATTGAATAGGCGATAAAGCTCTTCCAGGACGGAAAATAGATCCTTTGTTTGTGACCAAATATTTTAATTGACTGTTCGACACCTAGTGAAAATCTGTATGGTGTGCACCATACATAAAAAGCAGTATTAGATTTTTGGTGGATGAGCGTTTTCAGTCCAGCGACAGCACCTCTCATATCAGCAGCACCAACCATACTTTGGCCAATAGTGTGCTTAAGATTGAGCCCGATTTCTTTAAGGGTTTCCATTAGCTTAACCTTTTGCACTCCGGAAGGATTTTTAAAATAAGTCCTCTGGGCTCGGACGACCAGTAGTGCTGGCCACAGCCATTTCTTTGTCAAGTATGAATTGTTGGTGCAAGTTACAGATCGAACGGCCAGCAGTACTGAACAAGTTAAAATCCCTCGAACGTCCGGATGGCCAGCAGGACTGGGCACACAAATGATCTGCATTTATTTATTTTTAGTAGTTTTATTTTGTCCTAATTGAGCTGAAATCTAGAGTTCAAATCTTAAACTAATTAATTCCCGCTTGTTTTCTGGTCTGTGTTGTATCAAAACGTAGCAATATTCGTTACATTATAACCTTACCAGCAATTTAGTTTTACGTAGCGTCGGTCTAGGCTAATGTTTTTAAATTATAAAGTAATTTATTAAGAACAAAAGTTAATTAGTTTATTATTTGCTTTTAAGTGTGATGTGTTAACAAGTACTTGATTTCGTTTTATTTTAAATTACCAAAAATGTTGTTGGATAAGTTTGTGTATACAATGGTTTATTTTATTCATTAAAATATATTATAACTTTATATTTACAGCTAAACCAAAAACTCACCAATAACAATATAATATATCTACTTTATTGTATGGCAAAATAAATGAGTTACTAAAAGCCCATGATTTTGTTAAACAAGAAATAAATACCCGCTAACAACATTTCAGATTGTAGTGAAAAATAATTCAGAGCTGTTGACGCTGCAAGGTCAAATTGGCAGCAGAGCTGACAACAGTATCGTAAGCGGCCAGTCAGGCTGGCCATCCGAGCTGTGAGGATGTATAATTCGGTAAATATTCAGAGCTGACTGAGAATATCGTATGGCCATCCGAGCGCAAAGGGTTGAGTTTTAAGTTAGAACCACTAGTATCAGCTACCATAAATACTTTAATCAATCTTTCCTAAGGTTTTATGGATTTGTCATTATGGTCTACATATTTAACAACCACAGTTATTACTTCACGTTTGCTCACATCCTGTTTGGAATCCATTATTAGAGAATACTTGAGTAGCCTAGTATCAAAGGCGGACATCGAAATTTTTTTCGAAATTAGTTTAAGAACTGATTCTGATAGTTTGTTGTACGCTCTAAATCTCGATGAACTGCTTTTAGATAAAAAACGGACTAATATATTTAGTTTTTAATGTTGAAATATGGGTTTAGTTTCAAAACCGGACAAGCGCAAAGCTCCTTGGAATCAAACACGGACATTTACACTTACAACCAATCAGAGTGCTCGGTTGACACTATCCGCCAAGACAGTTTAGGTTTGTTTACAGTCTTAAGCAGACTTAAGCTGTGCTATGTGTTTTGGTGATGTAAATAATTAATAATATTCAGTTAATTTATTAACTGAATATTATTAATAACTAGGGGAAACCCCTGCGTGCTCCGCACGCCAACCCTGTTGGAACTTTCTATACACATAATCATGTTATGTTTTCTTTATAATAAAGGTGTAGGATTATAATAATAAAGGGTTATAATAATAACCCCAAATCTAAGATGGTAAATAATGTTGATTGTTCAAATCAAATCACTTTGTATATTTTGTAACAGCAGTTATAATAAAGGTCAAAAGAACCAGCAAGGCTCAGGTTTACACTTTAACCCTTTGACCGCCAAGGGACGATCTAATCGGCTTTTACTGACTGTCTGAATACCGCCAGCCGATTACATCGGCTCTCAAAAGTTGTCTGATGATCGGCTCCGGCAGTTTGTATGAACAGCGCCACGGCCGTTATAATCGGCTTTTAGTATTTTGTTTATTTAGTCACTTTTATTACCTAAACCTGTATGTTTTCTAAACTTATAAAGAGAATAAGATTTGGCCTTTCATATTGTAACAGCATATTTTTAGTTTACGTCTATTTTAAAAGTTTGTATAGCTGTGAAAAATAAATACTGTACATTTTTTATTGTGTAAGGAAAACAATTAAATCTTGGTACTAAATGTCAATAACATAACAAATTAACGGGGGAAAATGTACCGGATGTGTATTGTGATTGTGGATCCATATGTATTTATAAAATACTTATGTACCGTATAAAATACTGAAATAGGCTGTATAATTTCCCGTTAGTTTTACTGAGTCTTTCTATGATTGTTGAATGTTTTTGTCATACTATTTCTGTTATTACACTAAAGTGAGACACATTTTGTGTAAGTGTTTAGTGAGTTCAGGGCTGTGAATCTTATTTCTTACAACAATTGCAATGATTGAACCTCTAAGAAAGGCTCTATCTCCAAAAAAACCGGGCGTAAAAAAAAACGCAAATACATATTTTAAATGTTAATATATTTTTTTTTAATTTTCGGGAGTTATTCTCAATAAAATAGGGAATAATATGTAAGGTTGGAGGGAAAATATTTTGTTTTCATAGTTATTAGGCTCTAAACTTAAAAATTGTATACAAATAATTGTTTTCCTTTACTTTTTCAGTTATAGTACACATGTAAAAGTGGAATTAATACCATTTTTTGTAAATTTAGTTGTAGTACTTTTAATTTCAAACAAAACGAGACCAAAAGCATTATTCTACCTTTGATATTAGCTAAGCAACAATTAGCTAAGCAAACATCCGTCAAAATACCGAAAATAGGCGTGGCGGTATTAGACAATCCCACAGGACAGTGGCTTGGCGCTCAACGCAATGTCTCGCTTAGTAGACTTTGGCGGTAATCGGAGCGTCCTAGTAGAAACGGCATGGCGGTCAAAGGGTTAATCAAAACCTAACCTAGAAATTATTGCATCAAAGTTTGAAATTAGCTTTTAATGGAAATCAGCTGTTTTATCTGTAATTTTATTGAATTGGTTGCTATGGTAATGCAAATACCTTCAAGAAATATGACGGTTTATCAATGTAGGCCTAACCTAAGATTTTTTCTGACTAAATTTACAAATATTGAAATAAAAAATGTTTTTATCAAAATGAATTATAGCCTATGTTATTCACGGATAGTGTAGCTTTTTATGAGTAAAACTATTTTCAATCGGTTCAGTAGTTCCAGAGATTACCCCCTACATACAAAAAAACAAAAAAAAAAACAAACTTTACCTCTTTCAAGTTTTTTTTTTGAGTTTCCTAAGACGAAGCCAGATGACTGCATTCTCCTGACTTTTGACATGCAAAAGAATTTAGTAATGCTGAAAGTTAGTGAACAATCCGCGTACTACTCCAGGCAACTATATTGTCACAATTTAACAGTTGCGACTGGTACGTTAAATGACACATTGACCCCAGATCAAGTATTTATTTATACCTGGACAGAAAACCAAGCCAAAAAGTCTTCAAATGAACTGAAATAAAAAAAATTTCAGCATACTGCGTCTGTAAGGCTAGTGGCTGATGTCTGCGCAGGCCAAAATAAAATCAGAACCATGATTGCCGAAAATAGCTTCTGAGTTACGCGCCCAATGAAATAAAATCAATTGAAGTGCAATCTAGTAACAGGGCGCTCATTTTTACCTTCATTTTCGGTCTTAATGAGAGAGACCTGAAAAAAATGAAAAACAATAATCAGCGCCGAAGAGTATCATGAAGTTTTCTGGAAATATGGCACAGTAAAAATTATTGGAGAAGACTGGATAGTGCAAGACTGAAAGGAAGAGACCATGTAAAACTAACCAAATCATCTGCATTTCCAAATGTCTAAAATTAAAAGAGCTATTGTATCTAGGACAAATAAAGACAATGCATTTGTTCGGGGTGAACTTGCCTACAATGTTGATAGCGGCCCTGCAAAACAAATAACAGCAGGAGTTGTAAGGATTTAAAGCAAATGAACCCAAATCAGCTTGCTGTTGGAGTACCAGTCAATGAAAAAATATGAAGGTTGTGGCGTACCTACTCTCAAAGCATTTTGGAAGTAAGTGGGAAGAAATGGAACAACTTCAGTGGTACAGAGAACTTTGTGAAGGACCTGTTGGAGGCGACTGAAACGATTGTGAATGTGTGATCAATCATGCACCGGAAGAAGAAGTTACAGTTTTTAACATTCTATCTTATCTTCTAAAGCGAGAGATAATTGTTTGTCTGCTAAATGGATCTCTAATCTCCGTCTAAGGATTTTTCATTTTTTGATTTTATATGGGGCTTTTGGCCACGAGAAATCGATTGGAAATGGTCACCAGTCTGGGAAAATTCATTTTCTACGTCTTTTTATTAAATTAAAAAGTGAAATTTGTCCATTTTAAACAATACAAAGCACAGCTGATGCAAAGGTTTTCAATGCCATTACAATAATCATCTGCTTTCTTTTAAACTGTATATTTTATTAGAGGTAATCCTAATGTTGTATCTATTTATAGTTACCATGGAAACGAATACTTCTGCTAAATAAACATACCCTTTATTTAGTTGTTTAATGTTATAGGCCTAACCTAAACGATGTTCACGGAAATTTGCAATAATAGTTATTGACGTGAGCGAACTAGGCCCTAGGCCTAAATCGATATTGAAATATTAAACTTTAATTTAGGCCTGACTTATTTCTGAGGCATAGCGTTGAGATTATGGTTAATCCTTTAAACTGTATTTTTATTACAGGTAAGCCTAATGTTGTATATACCCTTTATTTAGTTGTTTAATGTTATAGGCCTAACCTCAAAACTCAATAATCCAATATTTATTATTGAAATCATAGCCCTGCTTATAATCGAGCTTTAGCTCGGTCTCCAGGTACTCAGACTAAAGTTAAAGTGATTAAACCTTTTCAATTCGTCAAAACTCCATTTTTTACTGTTTCAATTTCACTTTATATGAGACTTAACTCAAGGTCGGTGCATTAACTTGAGACCTCTTATGTTTCAAGAACTTAACACTCTTAACTTTTAATATATTTTTGTCAAAATTAAACCAAGTTATTGCATATTATTAGTGTCAATATAATTTTGATTAACCATAGTTGTGGTTTCAGTATAAAAGATGGACATTGTTAAAAAAGTTTTTTGGTATCAAACATGGACATTTGAATGATTTTGGGATCAAAACCAGACACTTCCATGTTTTTGTGTCAAAAGCGGACGTGGTCACTTTTCAAACATCTTTTTAATACCTTTACGTTTGTAGTACCATTGACTATGCCATCTTACTTTGTTTTCAAATAACATAAACTACAATGTAAAAAAAATCATTAGCATAGAGTAACAATTATAATCTGTACGCAAAATCCTTTCTCCTATAAATTTTTTTTGGCGGGTGTCCGTTTTTGATACTATGTTAGTCATTGTTGCTTTCACTGATTTTAGAGAGAACTTTCTGTAAAACAATATTAGTCATAACTGAGATCAAATCAAATACATTCCTGTAGCTTAACAAGTTTGGTCAAGTGTCGGGTCTTTTCTGTTGTATCCCCGCATTTACAAACTATTTTCTATAGAATGAGGATTAATCGGGATAGAACTACCAATCTGAAATATAATATTTACTCACCATTTAAACGTATAATTGTTGGGAAAAAAGTAATAAACAACTTTTAAACATGCGCAACTTTACTATTCAACTCTACACTAACCTATGGCAACAAAAATAATAATAAAAAAATACCTAAAAGGTTCTAACCTAACCTACTTAGTCACAGTATGTTCACCTGTATTCAACATTTAACAGTAGAATGTAAAACAACGTCGTTGTCTGCAAAAATATTAGGCTAGAGTTGAATAATAAAGTTACGCGTTTGCGATAACCCTTATCTATTATTAACAAAAACTGGAAACTTCCTTCCTTATATGTTATGGAATAGTTATAAATAGTTATTTGGACATTCCCGATTAATCCTCATTATATAGAAAATAGTTTGAGAATAGAAAATAGTTTGTAAATGCAGGGATATAACAGAAAAGGCCCCAAGTGTCTTTCCACTTTGTCTTGCTATTTCAATTTTGTTACAATAAAGCCTAGCATCAGGATTGTGTTTGGCTAAAAGATTAAGTCACTTCCCATCGAGAACTTTTTGTTTTCTAAAAGCTATCATTTCTGTTGTAAATATTGACAACAGTCAGTAATGACTGAGAGAACTTCTCTTTGGTGTTGTATATTTTCATTGTACATAAAGAGCTATTTATATGTGTACCTCTGCTAACCACTGCAGTCTAGCTATTTGTCACCCTAAGTGGACACCACTTCCTAAGCGGAAGTATTATGAAGTTCTATGTCACGTAAAGCCTTACCCATCCTTAATAACCGACTTCTGAAGACCATATAGCCAATTATGTTGGTTTGGCAAGCAAAAAGTAAACAGTGCAAGCAATATACGGAGTCATTTGACTTATATTACTACACAAGCCAAGTCTTTTCTTTTACTGTACCATCAGGAAGTTCACAATTACGCCATTTAAGTGAACATTTTCTATTATTGTGACATGGGAATTTGATAGTAGACTCAAATCTTTGATTTTCCATTTTAAGTGCAAGATTTATATCTTCAGACTTTATTTTCTTGTTACTGTAGGCCGATGGGTCATTAGGATCTTCTTGCTCATGTAATGTGACTTAAGTTTCTTCGTCCATTAAATGTACCACATATTCTTCTTTTTCACTGTCTGATTTCGATTGTGGTTGCATGACATTGTAATTATTAGAAGATTCAAAAATATTCCTCACCTATTTTTTCAGTAGTCGTAGATCCGGAAATGTATCTTTCACCTGCCTTGTCTTTTTCTGAGCCATGAGAAAGAAGATGGTCGTCTTCAAAGTGTACCGCTGAACTAGGAGAGGTCTCTGGTGGCTGAGAATGAGCCAGAGATTGAAGTTGAAGGAAGTATCGCCAACGATTCTGAAAAAGCTTCTGTGATAATGTGATCAGCTACCCTGTAAAGTACGTAAAACAATTGTAATGATACCAAATTTTATGTAGCCTATATAATAGGCAGCAGGTATATTATACCATGGATCATTTCATTAACCACCAGTCACTGAAAGCACCAACAAATTTCATAACCACCAACTAAAGAAAAAACATACATATAGGCTATCTTCATAACCCATTTAAAACACATTTAATAAAACTGCATCCACCAAATACTGTATGTACCATTATTATATTATAGCCTTTAGTTTAGGCAAAACAAGAGGCAGAAATAAATGAGTAAAAGAAAGCATTTCTGAAGTAGAGAGGAAGAAGAAAGTAGTTAATTATAGGACTTGGTCACTAGTTTGGTTGAAGATAGTTCATTACTTTTATAGCAGAGACAATTAAAAAATAGACTACATAAATCTACCCTAAATGCACTAACAAGTTGCATTAAGAAGAAATAACTTGTTACCACACCTACAAGACTAATAAAATAATAGCAAGTATTAGGCTACTAGAAAAAAAAATCAAATCCAAACACTGGCAATTATTACTTTATTTTATACGCGTCTAGCCATTTGAGTGAATTAACTACAACTTGTTTTGTGCACAGTTTAGGTTATACAATTTTTTGTTGTTCCACCATCATGAATTTTGTAGTAGGCCTAGTTAAATAGCAACTTTGAGCAATTAGATTCAGCCTAGGGTCAGATAGAGCTTTTAAGATAACTACCATAACCATAATTACACTGAAATGGTAGGCCTATTATAGTGTTATTTAATAACAGTTTGTTTTAGTAGAATATTATATGGTATATTTTTTAAAGTAGTCGACCTTTAACCTCGAAAATGTCACTTAAATGTATACTATATAATTATAGTCTTTAAATAACAAAAAAACAATGAATTTTGCAACATTTTATTCATATTTTTAAAAATTACTGTAGTTTTTACAAATGTAATACAATTCTTAATCACTTACTTTAAATTACATTCTTTCTTAGTTATACATTTATTTCGATTAAACTCCCAAAATAAAGACTTAAAACATGATAAACTTTATTAAACAATAGTTTTAACAGATGTTAAAACTGCATCTTTTTGGCCAGGTGAATCATTTTTACAGAGACGTGAAACTAATGTACACAAAATTGCATTTAACATCAAATCAAATAATATAACTACAAGAAACAAAGTACGTATTAGTAATTGTTCGTCAATTAGTGGTCGTGAAAGTAAATATAATTCAAATTCAGTATATTTTTTCTCGAATGATTTCTCTTGTTGTCTTGGAGCAGAAGTTTGGAAAATATGTGAAACACTATTGTTGTTGTATCTAGAGCGACATACGCAATCAAGTGGAAACTTTAAATCCAGTCCTTGGGAACAGAATGGATACATACTAACCAATATAGTTATCAAAACTGTTACTTTGAGAAACATTATGTTGAAACCTAAAATTCACAAAAATCTCAAACTCGTACCTACTTTCGTTTTTCAAACTGGGCGACTAAGCTCTTGGCTCTTATTAAAAAACTTGTGGTAGGTTATGGTTCTGCGACGAAAGAGTAAGAAGAACACAAATACATTTATTTACAAAGTTTAATTGTTGAGATAGGTATATAATATTTATTTTCTGGTTCAATGTATACATTATGCTCAGAAATTTTAACATTGGTACAATTGTTGAGAGATTAACGTTATCATAATAATTAATTATAATAGTTGAGAGTAAGTAATTAGCAAAGAACTATAATATAGACCAGTAAGCCACATGAAAAATCACAGACAGATTAATTAGATACACATCAGAAATACACCATTAAAAAAACAACAGAAGCGTCATGGTGTTTACCCAAGCCCGTGTACAAGTAGGCCTATAGTAGACAACGAGAGTGAAGAAAAAAAACAACAGACTTTATCTACGCCTATCTAACTATGCTGACGGAGATTTTTAACTCTGTAAATGTGTAACCTACATTGCAAGGATTATAAAACTGTAGACCTATTTGTTAAAATTTTGTATTTAAATTCGTTATTATATTTTTAAAGAAAGATAAAAATATGATCTTTTAATTGCTTATCATTTCATATTGATAGATCAAATGCTTTAGAAGTTATTAATAGACCTAATTATTATAGTGAAGAAATTAATAATAATAATGGAATATGTTTATGTCATACGAAGTTGTGAAGATGTACGAATGTTTCCGAACTTAAACGAATAGGTATCACTTCTTTAAATAAATTGTATACACGAATATAAAATATTGATGATAAAAGGTTGTAGGCCTATCTATATACAGTTTATAACCTCAAAGCATATCTTATAACGTATTATAGCATACATTAGTTCTATAATTAAATTCATATTAAAAACATAGTTTTCACAAGAAATAATTATGATAGAAGTTGTAAACATAACCTCCAAGTATAATCTATGTTGGGTTATGTTACGTATTAACCCAACAACGGCCACGGTTAAAGCTAAAATTGGCCAGCCCGTTTT